>VXBD01004213.1:0-10123 GCA_013399975.1 Indicator maculatus | reverse complement strand
CTCTGCCCTGGTGAGACCACAGCTGCAAAACTGTGTCCAGTTTTGGGCTCCCCAGTTCAAGAGAGACAGAGACCTGCTGGAGAGAGTCCAAGGGAGAGCCATGAGGATGATTAGGTGGCATCTGCCACCTTAGTCTGTTAAGAAATAGCCTGGCTTTTGATATTTGGACTCTTTTGTGCCTTTAATCCTTTAATTTCACACCTTGGGAATGTTTGGAAAAGAACCAAGTCTCTCTCTGGACCAAGACGGGGGCTTGGTCAACAGTGGCTGAAGATGAAGATGTGCCCAGGTGGCCAGGAAGGCCAACAGCATCCTGGCTTGGGTGATGTGGGCAGCAGGAACAGGGCAGGAATCATCTCCCTGTACTAGGCACTGGTGAGGCTACACATCGAATCCTGGGTTAGTTTTGGGCTCCTCGCTCTAAGGAGGACAAAGAGGTTCTGGAGCATGTCCAGAGATGGGCAGCAAAGATGGTGAAAGGTCTGGAGAACAGGTCTGGTGAGGAGCAGCTGAGGGAATTGTGTTGTTCAGCCTGGAGAAAAGAAGGTCATGGGGAGGTAAAACTGTGTGGATGTGGTGCTGAGGGACATGGATTAGTGGCAGTGGCTTGGCAACAGTGGTGGGATTGTGAGCTCTGGGTGAGAAGTTGGTCTTGATGTCAAAGGTCTCTTCCACCCTCAACAGTTCTATGATTCTGTGACCTTCATCCTTCACACACCCTTGTGGAAGGGTCTGTACGAGCTCCTTTAGCTCCCAGTGCTACCTTGCCCATTCCAAGTTTCAGGACACATACGTGAAATGGGTCTTAAAAATCCTGGTTTGATCTGAGAGGAGCCCATAGGTTGTTCGTGAACTCGAGGCAGAATTTCTCAGTGCAGTAATCTGGGGTCAAATTCCCCACCCCTATGAGGAGGCTGATGTGTGTTGTCACTGTGCAGAGGTGACACCTTCCTGCTTGACTCAGGCCTGCCTCCCTGGATTCCTCAGCATGGCAAGAGCTGCTCTGTAAACATCTGGCTATCAGATTGAGCTTGGGGAAAAGCATTAACAGCTCCTTCTTCTTCCTCTGCAGCCTGCCACTGTCACAGCAATGGCTCCTTCTCAGAGATCTGTGACTCCCGGACAGGCCAGTGCCAGTGCAAAGCCAACGTGCTCGGGCGCCGGTGTGACATCTGCAAGGTGAGGGACAAGCAGCAGCCTTCCAGCTCTCTTCCCTGGTTGTCATAACTCAGTGTTCTTTGGGTTGGGTTGGGGTAGAGGTTTTGTTTGTTTGGGTTTTTTTTCTTTTCTTTTTTTGTTCTTTTTTTTTGGTTCTTTTTTCTTCGGTTCTTTTTTTTTCACTCAAAGAGCATGGCAGGGGTGTTGGAACTGGATGATCCTTGAGGTCCCTTCCAACCCTAACAATTCTGTGATTCTGTGATATGGGTTGGTATTGGTATTGTACAGGGAAAGGTAAAGTGGCTGGGATTTAAATCACAGAATCACAGGGTGGTGGGAGTTGGAAAGGACCTCTGGAGACCATCAAGTCCAACCCCCCCTGCCAGAGCAGGATCCCCCAGGGCAGGTCACACAGGAACACATCCAGATGGGTTTTGAACATCTCCAGAGAAGGAGACTCCACAACCTCTCTGGGTCAGCCTGCTCCAGGGCTCCAGCATCCTCACAGTGAAAATGTTTCTCCTCTTGTTGAGGTGGAACTTCCTGGGTTCCAATTTGTGTCCATTGCCCCTTGTCCCATCACATTGAAAAGATCCTGGCCCCTTCTTCTTGTCAGCCACCCATCATAGATTTATGAACATTGATCAGGTACCCTTTCAGCTTTCCCTTCACCAGACTGAACAGCCCCAGGGCTCTCAGCCTTTCCTCACCACACAGATGTTCCTCTGGGAAGCCCAGAACTGGCCACAATACTCCAGATATGGCCTAACAAGGGCAAAGTAGAGGTGCAGGAGAACCTGCCTTGACCTGCTGGCCACACTCTTCTTAATGAACCCCAGGAGACCATTAGTCCTCTTGGCCACAAGGACACATTGCACATTGCTGTCCCATGGGAAACCTACTGTCTTCCAGGACTCTGCAATCCTTCTCATTTTCTAAAGGCTTTCTAGCACAAACCACAGATCCTTGCAGCTGTATGCCATGAGTACATTTTAAGTACATAAAAGTACATTTTTCTATATGTTATAGACATTTTGTTTTCTGAATGTTTGATATAAATAAATTAGATAAAAATATTGCAGCTCTAGGAGCTCTCTGTGCAGGATGCTGGTTTACTTCTGCTGTGAATTTCCAGCTTCTCTGTTTTTTTTTCTTAGAGTTTCTTCTTGCATTGTCCAAATAATGTATTCTTTTTTTGGGGAAAAGTCTCTTTTGCCTTGACATTGTTTTGCTGTCTCATAAATCACTGCAAACCACCAGTGTTTCATAAATTTTTTGCAGAATTGTCTTCAGGCTGCTGAGAAATATGCTCTTGCTGGCTGCACATGTCTCTGGTCCAGCATGAGGACTTGTGGGTTAGGCCTGTGTCCTCAGGACACCTCTCTGTGTGTCTAATTTAAAGCACATAAATCATAGAATCATAGAATGGCTTGAGTTGGAGGGGACCTTAAACACCATCCAGTTCCAACCCCTCCTGCCATGGGCAGGGACACCTCCCACCAGCCCAGGTTGCTCAAGGCCTCATCCAGCCTGGTCTTAAACTGTTCTAGGGATGAGGTGACCATAACTGCACTGGGCAGCCTGTTCCAGTGCCTTACTACTCTCATAGTAAAAAATTTCTTCCCAATCTCCATTCTAAATCTCCCCTGCTCTGGTTTCAATCCATTGTCCCTCATCCTGTCACTCCCAGCCTTTGTCAAAAGCCCCTCTCCAGCTCTGCTGTAGCCTCCTTCAGGTACCGGATGGCTTCTCTAAGGGCTCCCTGGAGCCTTCTCCAGGATGAGCAGCCCCAACTCTCCCAGCCTGTCCCCACAGCAGAGGTTCTCCAGACCTCTGATCATCTTCATGGCCTCCTCTGCATCCTCTCAACAGCTCCATGTCCTTCTTGTGCCAGGAGCTCCAGAGCTGGATGCAGTTCTCCAGCTGAGTTCCCACCTGAGCAGAGCAGAGGGGCAAAACCATCTCCCTTGACCTGCTGGCCACACTTCTTTTGATGCACCCAGGACATGAGTGACTTTTTGGGCTACCACCAGCCATTGCTAGCTCGTGTCAAGTGCCTCATTCACCAGCACCCACAAGTCCTTCTCTGCAGGGCTGCTCTCAATCCACTCATCACCCAGCCTGGACTTGTGCTTGGCATTGCCCTGACCCAGGTGCAGGACCTTGCACTTGGCCTTGTTGAAGGCAGGAAAAATAAATAATTTTACATAAATCAGAAAGTTCCTTTTAACCCTTTCAAGCTGTGTGATTTCTGCAGTGGTTTGTTTGCACTCTGTTTTGTGCTGTGTTTAAAGAGCCCTTTCACAAAACAGCCTTTGGTGCCCCTGGAATTTGTACAGGCTGCAGAAAGTATCTCAAGCCTCATTACAGAACATTGAAATTAATCTCTGTTTGCTACTCTGTTTCCTGCTGTCTTTATCCCTGCACTCTTCTGTGCAGTGTCATTTCAGTATCTTTGCTTTCTAACTCTCTTTGTTTTTTCATTCCTCAAGCCCAGCTACTTCTGGGCCCCAGGAAAACAGTTCTGTGTGCCCTGTGGCTGCAGTGCTTTAGGATCCCTGTCACCGCAGTGTGACAAGTCAGGAAGATGTCTCTGCAAGTCAGGATTCGTGGGCAGACGCTGTGCCAGCCACAGGCAGGTGCCTGCACTGAAGGAAGATGCAGGAGGCAGCCAGCAGATCCGAGCTGCCCCTCGCAGGTGGGGCGCAGGCAGCGGCTGCCCCCGGGGTGCTTTCCGGCCTGCTGCTCCGGTAATCAGCCACTGTGTGCATGGCATGGCCTGAGGCCTCAGGGCCACCTGGGGCTGCAGCTGCCACGGGCTGGCTGTCAAATGGTCTGAACTAGGTGTGCTGTGTACTAAAATACCAACTACTGGACAGGCTCAGAAGACAGGCAGCCTTGCAGAGTGCTTCCCATAGTGCATCTCACACAATCACTCAGGTTGGAAAAGCTCTCTGAGATCCTTGAGTCCAGCTGTCAACCCAACACCACCATGGCCACTAAATCATGTCCCAGGGTGCCATGGCCACACGTTTCTGGAACAACTCCAGGAGTGTTGACTCCACTACCTCCCTGGGCACTCTCTCCCCAGCTTTCCTACAGGTCCTACAGTACCCCTTCAGGTACTGGAAGGCCACTATAAGTTCTGTTTGAAAAATACCTGGTGGTGTTTTAATTCCTCAGGCATACTCCAGGATCCATAACATATTTACTCAAAAAATCCATATCACAGGATCACAGATCACAGGATGTTAGGGGTTGGAAGGGACCTCTGGAGATCTTCCAGTCCAACCCCCCTGCCAGAGCAAGATCATAGAATCCAGCACAGGTCACACAGGAACACATCCAGACAGGGCTGGAAAGGCTCCAGAGAAGGAGACTCCACAACCTCTCTGGGCAGCCTGCTCCAGTGTTCTGTTCACTGACCCTTACAGTGAAGAAGTTCCTCCTCATGTTGAGGTGGAACCTCCTGTGATGTAGTTTCTATCCATTGCCCCTTGTCTTATCCCAGGGCCCAAGTGAGCAGAGCCTGTCCCTGTCCCTTCCTTCCTGACACTCAGCCCTCAGCTATTGATAGACATTGATCAGATCCCCCCTCAGTCTTCTCCTCTCCAGACTACCAGCCCCAGGGCTCTCAGCCTTTCCTCACAAGGCAGTGCTGTCCCTTGGAGAACCTGAGGTTTTACAGAGATCCTGAGGTTTTACAGAGAACCTGAGGTTTTATGGAGAACATGAGCTTTTAGCCATGTCCCATCTATTACATAACTATGTTGCCCACACAAACACTTGCCATGCACTTGCAGAGGAACATGATGTCACACCAGCCTCAAAAACCTCCTCCTGTTTTCTCTTTGCCATCCAGGCTCCTGTCTTTTGTTCAGCAAATGCACTTAGAATTTGTGTGTAAACAAAGCTTTGCTGAGGACTTAACCTGAGGCTTCATCTTGGGGGTTTGCATGAGGGATCAAACGTCTTTGAGTGTGCAGAGCTCCTCACAGAATTCAAGCCAGCATGCCAGTGATCTTGAATTCCTTCATGCAGTGTGTGGAGTGCTGGAATCAAACTTTTCTTTTCTGGCTTTCATCGTTATAAATAGAATGTATTAGATCTTATCAAAGTTTCTGCTGAGAAGTGAGGTGCATGGTGTGCATTGGTTGCTTCACTGCACTAATCTTGATGTGTGTCCTGGGATTTTTGCCTAAGCACATTTCTGAATGTTTCCTCCTCTGGCAAAGGAATTTTTAAAGAGAGTTGATATATTTAATTGAACCTTAGAGTTTAATTATACAACTTTCAGTATTTTTTTTTCCTCCCTGATACACCAGGATCTGTCATGCAGAAGTATTTAATTGGCAAAATATCCTAATACAGAATTTGGAAATGAAAATCAATATGATTCTTTATTGTGTGTACCATTAAGCTTTGGGTTAGGTTCATGTAGTTCTTCAGGCTAAATTCACAGATTGCATTGGGTTGGAAGGAACCCTCAAAGGTCATCTTGTCCAACACCCTTACAGTCAGCAGGGACATCTCCAACTGAGCAGGCTGCCCAGGGCCACGTTGAATCTAATCCTCAGTGTCTCCAGGGAAGGGGCCTCAACCACCTCTCTGGGCAACCTGTTCCAGTGCCAAACCACCCTCATTGTGCACAGCTTCTTCCTGATGTCCAACCTAAATCTGCCCTGCTCCAGTTTCAAACCATTGTCCCTCATCCTGTCACTACAGACCCTTCTAAACAGTCCCTCCCCAGCCTTCCTGTAGGTCCCCTTCAGATGTCTGCCCATAGACATGGTCCTGGATTCTGGCAGCTATCAGCAGACTCTCTGTGGGGATGTGGAACTTCAGTATTAGCCTCAGAGATCTGAAATCAGGACTTTTACACGGAAACCTGCTGAAACCTCAGAGAATTCTCCTATACAAGAGTTAGAGGTTCCACTCTGGAACAAATCCAAGCAGAATCTAAGTCTGCAGCTCCACTGACTTGAAAAATCTGTACTGATTTACAATGAGTAAAGATCTACCACCACATGCCTGGGTCACACAGTAGTATATTGTAAAAGCAAACATTTTCCACTTTATTACTTTTATATTCATTAGCAGTGACCTTTTTAATAGCTCATTTTTAGTCTTCACTTTCCCAGTGAAGTCTCTGAGAGACTTTTGTTATTAAATCATGTTCTATCAATTTCCAGTGAAATTAGGAGTCTGGTTTGGACTTCAATATTCTCTGAAAGTCCTCCTACCTGAAATAAAGTTGAAGAGTACTCTCATTTTAAGTCTATCTCAAGACTGAGTCCAGAATTTGATTATCAAGTACAGTTGAGCAGCCTTTGTTGGCTGGTGCAGTGGAACCCATGGGATATGCTGGCTGCAAGCTTTGTGCAGAACTCCATATTGCAGGATACAAAGAAGGATGTGCCTCCCCTTCTTTACAAGGATGCATTTTGCACACCACTAGTGGAGTTAAGGAGGAAATGTGTTACTGTGGTTGGTAACATCTATCTGGTTCTGTAGGAATTTTGTGGTACTCAGTGCAAAAAAGAAGGGGAAGAATGAAAATAGAAAAGAAAGAATGAAAATAGAAGAGAAACCAAGAAACTGAGGCTCATTGATTACTTCCAGCTTAGTCTTAGACCTGACCCAAAGATAATTTTTATCTTAAAAAAAAAATCATTCCCATTATTTGCTTGTGATGTAAACAAAGGCATTATATCTATGTTCCTCTGAAGTTATTCCCAAAGCTCATGCAAAAGAAATGCCCTTGAACTGCAGAACATGTATGCAGACATTGCCCCTGCTCAGAGGAGACATCTACATGCTCAGAGACTTTCCAGTTGAGTCAATCTCTGTTCATAGCTAAGAACTTGAATTCACTCTCTGAGCAACAAACTCTGCTTGACACAGCTTAAAACCCAGACACAGGAGACGTGCACAGCACTGGCAGGCATTCCCTTTCTTGTGGGAATTGTGCTTGTGGAAACACAACCTCAAAGGAAATGCATTGCACTGCAAACTGTAGTGCTGGAAAAGCCCTCTGAAATCACCCAGTCCAGCCAACAACCCAGTGCCACCAAGGCCATCAAACCATGACCCCAGGTGCCATGGCCACAGGTTTCTTGAACACCTCCAGGGAAGGGGACTCCACCACTTCCCTGGGCAGCCTGTTCCAATCCCTGACCACTCTTGCAGCAAAGGAATTATTCTTAATACCAAACCTAACCCTCCCCTGGCACAATTTCAGGCCATTTCCTCTCATCCTGTTGCCTGATACTAGGGAGAAGAGCCCAACCCCTGCCTCACTCCAACCTCTCAGGGAGCTGTAGAGACCAATGAGGTCTCCCCTCAGCCTTCCCTTCCCCAGGCTAAACAACCCCAGTTCCCTCAGCTGTTCCCCACCAGATCTGTTCTCCAGACCCTTCCCCAGCTCTGTTGCCCTTCTCCGGACCTGTTCCAGCACCTCAATGTCCTTCTTGGAATGAGGGTCCCAAAACTGAATCCTGTGTTTGAGGTGCAGCCAGCACCTATCAGTTATCTGATACTATTCATTGCAGCATCAGCTAACAGTCTGGAATCTCTACTCTTTCTGAGCTGTGTTAGGGTCTGCAGTGCCCTTGCCCCAGTGTTTTCTCACTACTCCTCAATCAGTTAAGAGCAGTATTTCAGTGATGAAGAGGAAAGAACCAGCCTGATCTCCTTACACTCAGCTTGTCCTCATTCCGTGTCCCAAACCCTCTTTCTCTCTCTGTGGCAGCCTGAAACCTTTGGCTTACAATATTCAAGAGGATGTGTTCCCTGCAACTGCAACTCTTTTGGCTCCAAGTCCTTTGACTGCAGTGAGGATGGGCAGTGCTACTGCCAGCCTGGAGTGACAGGGCAGAAGTGTGACCGCTGTGCTCATGGATTTTACAACTTTGAAGAAGGAGGCTGCACTCGTATGTAAATTCTCTGTTGCCAATTTGAGATTTATTTCTTTGTTTGTTTATTTTTTATTATTATTACTACTCAGGTTCTAGCTTGGCTGCTTTGGGATTGGCTAACAAATTTTCCTGACAGGTTAATATTTCCATAGACAGCCCTGTAAATCACTTGGCAAGGATGGTGATTGGCAAGAACAACAACAAAAAAACAACAACAAAAAAAAAAAACCCACAAAAGCAAAAACCACAAAACCAACCCAACCCAACCCAAGTAATTCCTCCTATTTTAAGGTCAGTTTAGTGCTCATCTGCCACATCTAGGAGGAAGAGAAATGCCCTTTTCTCTGAGTGCTTTTGCCAAAACAATGTCTGTGAAGTTCCTATGATTTGATTATGGTAAGAGTCTCTTAGAGGGCTGTTTAAGGTGCTTGCCAAATCACATCAGCTTCCAGGGATGTGGATAGGGAAAAAAAGGGGAAAAAATCCCTTTGCTTGTATTTTCTTCACTGTCCTTCTGTGGCTGATCCTTTCTTATTAAATTTCATGGAATCATAGAATTGTTTTAGTTGGACAAGACCTCTAAGATCATTGAGTCCAACCTTCAACCCCACACCACCATGGCCATCAAACCATGTCCCACAGTGCCATGGCCACAGGTTTCTCGAACACCTCCAAGGATGGGGACTCTACCACCTCCTTGGGAAGCCTGTTCCAATCCCTGACTACTGCTGAAGGAGCATCGAGGTCCTGAGACCCACATGCATGCAACATGATTCAATCTCACCTGCACTGCTGATATACCTTCAGCCAGGTTGGATCATAGATCCTAGTTGAGACCATTATTCTGTAGTGTTGGCTGCCAGGGGACGGAAGGGCTCAGAAACCACCTCAGAAAGGGCAAAGACATTGGCACCTTGAGACAAGGAAAGATTAGTTCACAGGCTGACAAATGAGAGAAATTAAAAAAAAATATATGCAAATCACAGGTTGGAAAAGACCTTCAAGATCATCAAGTCCAACCTATCACCCAACACCATCTAATCAACTAAACCATGGCACCAAGTGCCTCATCCAGTCTAATTTTAAACACTTCCAGGGATGGTGACTCCACCACCTCCCTGGACAGCACATCCCAATGGCCAATCTCTCTGTCTGGGAAGAATTTCTTCCTAACATCAGCCTAAACCTCCCCTGGTGCAGCTTGAGACTGTGTCCTCTTGTTCTGTCATTGTTTCCTGGGAGAAGAGCCCAACCCCCACCTGGCTGCAACCTCCCTTCAGGTAGTTGTAGACAGCAATGAGGTCTGCCCTGAGCCTCCTCTTCTCCAGGCTGAACACCCCCNATATATATATTTATTATATAAGATTAGTCTCTTATTCCACTATTTCACAGTATAAAAGCATGTCACCATTGTGAAAGGCTCCAGGCAGAGCTTACAGTGGCCTTCCAGTACCTGAAAGGTGCCTACAAGAAAGCCAGAAAGGGACTTCTGACAAGGGCTTGTAGTGACAGGATGAGAGGCAATGGCTTTGAGCTGGAAGAGGGGAGATTGAGACTGGAGATGAGGAAGAAACTCTTTAGAGTGAGGCTGGTGAGACACTGGAACAGGTTGCCCAGGGAGGTTGTAGATGGCCCCTGCCTGGAGGTGTTCAAGGCCAGGCTGGATGAGGCCTTGAGCAAGCTGGGCTGGTGGGAGGTGTCCCTGCCCATGGCAGAGGATTAGAACTGGATGATCTTCAAGGGCCCTTCCAATCCAAATCATCCTGAGAATCTATGAAATATAAAAAAATGTTGTTAATTTCATACAGTTGTGTCAGGAAAATGAAAGGGCAATTAATGAGCTTTATGTTAAAGATTTGGCTGCTCACTTGGCAAATTTGAGATGAGAGAATTCAAGAAACAGTGATGAAATGGGAGAGTGGTGTCAATCCAAACAATGTTTTAAGTAGAAATATATCTGCCTCTGCAAACCAAATATTTTAAATAGTCACAACAGCTAAAGATGTCCAGAAAATTCTGATTATCATAGAATCATAGAATCAGTCAGG
>VXBD01004206.1:0-18643 GCA_013399975.1 Indicator maculatus | reverse complement strand
CCTACACTTCAGACAGACCAACTTTTGCTGGGCAATAGCACTGAAGTAGCCAAGACCTTTCCACAAATTCCATGGGATTTTAAAGGGTTCTTCCCAGAGCAGCTCCTGCTCCCTGCTGCTGTTTAGGCAACATCTCAACCCTGCTTAAACAGTTCCTGCTCCACCACCACCATTTTTTCTCCCATCCCCAAACCAGTGCAAGACCCTCAACCAGCCAAGATATCACACAGAGGAGCTCAGCCCCAGGGAGGAGGCCCAGCCAGCACTCCTGGAGGATGTTGGAGTAGTCCTCAGCCCTAACCTAGCTAGCCGGGGGGCCACCAGGCCCCCCGGCCTTTGTCCCACCATCACCAATCACCCAGTGTGCACCTGAGGGACTCACCAGAGATGGGAGGAGGATCCTCAGCCCAGATGGGCTCAGCTTAGGGCTGTGCCCTTTCCTGGTGGCGATTAAAAAGGGGACTGAGTGGGGAGGGGCAAGTGGCCACACCTGGGGTGGGAGGAGACTCCAATGGAGCCCAGGTGCTCTGGGATTTGATGGGAAAAAGGGGGCAGGTGAGGGACTTTTAGGCTGTCAGGTCTAGGACTAGGGGGAATGGACCAAAAAAATAGAAATGGGTAGATTCAGATTGGATGTTAGGAAGAAATTGTTCCCCATGACAGTAGTGAGACACTGGAAGAGGTTGCCCAGGGAGGTGGTGGAAGCTCCATTCCGGGGGGTTTTTAAGGGCAGGCTGGATGTGGCTCTGGGCAACCTGATCTAGTGTGAGGTGTCCCTGTCCATGGCAGGGGGTTGGAACTAGATGATCCTTGAGGTCTCTTCCAACCCTAACAATTCTATGTTTCTATAATCTTAAAGGTCTTTTCCAGCCTAAACAATTCTATGAACATATTCTAGAGAAGTACTCTAGGACAAGATGAAGTAGAACAAAGGGCACTCAGCAAAACATAATTCAATCTTTGTCCCTAAAATTTCCATTTGTGGTAGTGGCACCTTTTAATTACTTCTGGGTTTTAAAGTATAATGTTTTTAAGCTTACTTTCTTTTAACATGTTTAATGTCTTTATATGACCCTTTATTCTTTCCCTCTTCAAGATGAAAAAGAAATCAGACCCTATACAGTAACTGTATGTCCAAGGCCTGTAAGTTTACTTATTAACTCTTTTTCACTTAAGCTGTGTATCTGAAAAACAGGTTATTGTGAACTCCAGGTTCACATATTGGAGTTTTTCTTTTTCTCTGTAGTTCAGGAGATTATATTTTGGGAGACCTTCTTGTGACCTTTCAATACTTTTTTAAGAAAGATGGGGACAGGCTTCTTGCCAGTGATTGTCTTGGCAGGACAAGGGCTGATGGGTTTAAACTAAAAGAAGAAGTTTTAGACAAGAAAGAAGGAAAAAATTGTTTATGCTGAGGTTGGTGAGGGTGGTAGAAGCCCCATCCTTGGAACCATTCCAGTCCAGCTTGAACAGGGCTCTGAGCAACCTGCTCTAGTTGCAGACGTCCCTGCTGACTGCAGGGGTTGGAGTAGATGACCATGAAAAAAACCTTAACAATCCCAACCATTCTTTGGATCTCTTGTACATCTGAAAGTCTCTTTACAGCACAAAACTATGATGTTCCTTAGAAAAGAAATAAGGAAGAAACATGCTCCTGACAACCATCCAAAACACTGCCATAGCTCCATCCTCCACCCACTACATTTTTCTAATTATACTTCCACAGCTCAGCTCTCTTAAGACATACTCTGGCAGTATGCCAGGGAAAAGAGTAAAATAAACCAGGAAGGGAACCCCAGGAGGGAGGGTAATCAAGAACTGGTACCACAGATTGCATTTGCCTCAAATCTGTGCTGATGGCAGAAAAAGACTGGTTTGGATATAAAATTTGATGCCAGAGCAAAAGTTGTGAGAAAAAAAGAAAAAAATACCTTGTCAAAATAAGAAAAAGGGGCTCAAAGTTCTCCCCTTTTCATAACTTGCCTTGTTCTAATATCCTTCATCTCCTGCCACTGTATGTTTGTACTTCTCTCCAACAAAAACATGGCTTTTTAAGGTTGGACTACTGCAGACTGAGGTTGGACTGTTGCATATCCGATCCATCCTCCAATCCAAATCAGAAACACTAAGCATCTTTCCTACCTTCATCCACAGAATCGTAGCATGGTTTGTTTGGAAGAGACCTATAGAGGTCATCTGCTCCAATCCCCCTGCAGCCAGCAAGGACATCTGAACTAGATCAGGTTGCTCAGAGCCCCATCAAGCCCTACCTTCAATGTCTCCAAGATGTCTCCACCACCTCCCTGGCCAACCTGTTCTAGTGTTCCACCACTCTCATAGTAAAGAACTTTTCCCTAATGGCCAATCTAAACCTACCCCGCTCTGGTTTAAAACTGTTACCTCTTTTCCTAGTGCTACCTGCCCTTGTAAGCAGTCCCTCCCTCAGCTAGAGCTGTTCTTATCCTATTACTGCTATAAATTACTGAACACATGCTAAAACATACTGATTTTTATGAGCAAAATTGGTACTGGAACGATGACAAAACTTCTTTATCCCTGCCTGGAAATGGTGACAAGCAACACCTACCCTGCTTGGAAGCTGTTGATGTATTTAAGAAACACATCAGCTTCCTTTAGGAAAAAGTGAAGGCCACTAGCAAGAGAACACAACTCCAGATGTCCTTTCTTGACTTGACTGGTTGCCATTTTGCTATAAGAGTGATGACTCATGTAAAATTCTCCTTTCAGAAGCATCTTGCATCATATCCTAGCATATGCTTAAATTGCTTGTAACGTTAAGGAACACTTGTTCATTTCATAAGCAAAGCTTGAATATCCCCTTCTACTGAAGAAAGAAAGAAAGAAAGAAAGAAAGAAAGAAAGAAAGAAAGAAAGAAAGAAAGAAAGAAAGAAAGAAAGAAAGAAAGAAAGAAAGAAAGAAAGAAAGAAAAGAAAGAAAGAAAGAGAAAGAAAGAAAGAAAGAAAGAAAGAGAAAGAAAGAAAGAGAGAAAGAAAGAGAAAGATAGAAAGAAAGAAAGAAAGAAAGAAAGAAAGAAAGAAAGAAAGAAAGAAAGAAAGAAAGAAAGAAAGAAAGAAAGAAAGAAAGAAAGAAAGAAAGAAAGAAAGAAAGAAAGAAAGAAAGAAAGAAAGAAAGAAAGAAAGAAAGAAAGAAAGAAAGAAAGAAAGAAAGAAAGAAAGAAAGAAAGAAAGAAAGAAAGAAAGAAAGAAAGAAAGAAAGAAAGAAAGAAAGAAAGAAAGAAAGAAAGAAAGAAAGAAAGAAAGAAAGAAAGAAAGAAAGAAAGAAAGAAAGAAAGAAAGAAAGAAAGAAAGAAAGAAAGAAAGAAAGAAAGAAAGAAAGAAAGAAAGAAAGAAAGAAAGAAAGAAAGAAAGAAAGAAAGAAAGAAAGAAAGAAAGAAAGAAAGAAAGAAAGAAAGAAAGAAAGAAAGAAAGAAAGAAAGAAAGAAAGAAAGAAAGAAAGAAAGAAAGAAAGAAAGAAAGAAAGAAAGAAAGAAAGAAAGAAAGAAAGAAAGAAAGAAAGAAAGAAAGAAAGAAAGAAAGAAAGAAAGAAAGAAAGAAAGAAAGAAAGAAAGAAAGAAAGAAAGAAAGAAAGAAAGAAAGAAAGAAAGAAAGAAAGAAAGAAAGAAAGAAAGAAAGAAAGAAAGAAAGAAAGAAAGAAAGNAGGAGAAGCAATAGAGTTACACAGCACTAATCTATGATGTAAATGTCCAAAAAAATGAGTCAATTTTGAATAGTGGAAAAAACAGCAAAAGTAAATATCCTACTTGATTTGTGGATCAGCAAAGGAAGCATCCACATGTCACATAAACCCATCTAGTATCAAAGAATCATAGAATGGATTGGGTTGGAATGGACCTTTGAAGGTCATCTAGTCCAAACCTCCTGCAGTGAGCCAAGGATGTCTTCAGCTAGAACAGGTTGCTCAGAATGCGCATTCAGTCAATTTGACTGCATGAATTTTAGTGTCTATTGTCAATGGCACATCATCCGGGGGTGCATTAAGAAAAATACGGCCAGCAGGCTGAGAGACATTCTCCTCCCACTCTATTCTGCTCCAGTCAGACCACATCAGTTCAAGAGAGTCCAGAGAAAGCTACCAAGGTGCTGAGGGGACTGGAGCATCTCTGTGAGGAGGAAAGGCTGAGTCCTGGGCTTTTGTTGAGCCTTGAGAGGAGTAGCCTGGGAGGGGATCTTCTCAATGCTCAACAAGAGTTAAAGGCAGGGGGGGAGTAGCAGGATGGAGCCAGACTTTTCTCAGTGGTGCTCAGTGACAATATAAGAGGCAACAGGAACCAACTGGAACCCAGGAGTTTCCATCTGAGCATGAGGAAAAACTTCTTTTCTGTGAGGGTGCTGAAGCACTGAGCAGGCTGCCCAGAGAGCTTGCTTCTCCGAAGAGATTCCAAATCTATCTGGATATTGTGATCCTAAACAACCTGTTCTGGGTGATTCTGCTTGAACAGGAGAGTTGGACTAGATGATCTCCAGAGGTCACTTTCAACCCACATTGTGCTGATATTCTGGTTTCTGAGAGTAGTAATACACACACAATAATTAGAACATATCTCTTTGGGCAAGAGACCCCTGCACATTGCTTTTAGTGCATGAGGAAGAGTAGAAGAACTGTTGTTCCCTGCAATGATTACTCTGGTGGTGCACCTTATACAACTTCATACCCTCCTAGCAGAAAGGGCATATTAAGAGAAGAGATGACAAGACCTAAACCCACCATGTTCAGCCACATCCTAGCAAAAGAGCATTAAGTGTAAAAAGAGCATTAAATGCAAAGATTACAGAACCACAGGACGATACGGGTTGGAAGGGCCCTCTGGAGATCATTTAGTCCAACCATCTTGATAGATGATTCAAAGAAATTCACTTTATATGAATGCAAATTCTGTGATATAGTCAAAGAAACCCACCCCAAACAACGCACTCTGTTCCTCTGATATCATTTTGCAGTTGCAATTGAAAAGAAAAAGATACTATGCCAAATATTTTCTGGTTTATAAAAGACACAGATGGTACCAAACAGTGAGTAATTTCTTTCAGAAAGACTGATTTTTCATCTTTACTGATTAAATGCCATTCAAGAAATTAGTTCATCTTTAGACTTCCTACATGGCTTGGAAATCAGCTGGAAAGTGCATTAAAACTGAGCAGCCTTGACACAGGCTGGAAAACTGAAAATGCCTTAGCAGAAAAGCAGCAGACCCAAGATGTCACTTGGATATCACACACCAGACACTGACCTTCCATCATTTCTATGCAAATGAAATGGGGTTAAGAGGGCAGTCTGGAGATCACCTAGTCCAACCCTCCTGCTAAAGCAAGGGCACCCAAAGCACATTTCCCAGGATCACAATGTCCAAGCAGATTCGAAATCTGCCCAAAGAAGGAGACTCCACAACCTCTCCAGGAAGCCTGCTCCAGGGCTCCAGCACCCTCACAACAAAGAATGCTTTCAGATGTAACCTCCTGGGTTCCAGTTTGTGCCTGCTATCCCTTGTCGTGTCACTGGGCACCACTGAAAAGTGTCTAGCCTCATCCTCTTGTCCCCCACCCTTTAGCTCTTGCTGAGCATTGAGAAGATTCCCCCCCTCAGTCTGCTCTTCTCAAGGCTGATTTTCATCTGTTTCTTAGGCACACCCAGGCTCTAGTACCTACATCAACCCACTCTGCCTCACTCTTAGCTGCAAGCAAAAAAATAGGGAAGAGAGAAGCTGATTTATGGCTCTGTGCTAGTGAGTTATTTGTGGAAGAGAAGACTTTGACATTGGATGCCATCCATGTGATGGAAAAAGTGTCTGACATCTCACTAATATTTAAGTGCAGCAACCAAAGAAACCATTTTAACTAGGAGTCTTCATTTGATTCGAATATTCTACATGGAAAACTCATTGTGGCAGGACAAAGGCTGATGGGTTTAAACTAAAGAAAGGGGAGATTCAGACCAGAGAGAAGGAAGACATTTGTTACACTGAGAGTGGTGAGACACTGCCCCAGGTTGCCCAGAGAGGTGGTAGTAGTCTCATCCCTGGAACCTCTCCAGGTCTGGTTAGATGTGGCTTCGAGAAACCTGCTGTAGTTGAAGACATCTCTGCTGACTTCAGGGTGGTTAGACTGGATGACCTTTAAAGGTTCCTTCCAACCCAAACCAGTCTATGATTCAAAGGCCTACAGAAAAATCAGATTTTTGAAACCTTCCCTGAGGATAAAGCAAGACCTGTTTTTGTTGTCTCCTTCAGAATTCTCTTTCACATGGACTGGTGTCACCTTCTTGTCCAGTTATGATTCAGCTAAGAAAAAGGGTAATTTTTGTTAATAATTTTTTTCTGAAAGTTAAATATATATTTATTACATCAAGAGAAGGATGCATTTCTTATTGGCGACAGGAGAAGGGACAAGGGTTTTAAACGAGAGCAGGGTGGATTTAGACTAGACATCAGAATCTCTTTACTGTGAGGGTGGTAAGACACTGGAAGGAGTTGTCCAGAGAAGTTGTGGTCACCTCATCCCTGAAAGTGTTTAAAACCATGCTGGATGAGACTCTGAGCACCCTGGACTAGTGCAAGGTGTCCCTCTCCATGACAGGGGGGTTGGAACTAGATGATCTTTAAGGTCTCTTCCAATTCAAGCCATTCTATGGTTCTATCTGATTAAAGAAATATAGTATTCTGCCCCCAACAATGGACTTTGTAATGCTGGGTTAATGATTTGAATCTATGATCTTGGAGGTCTTTTCCAACTCTATGATTCTACAAACCTCCTACAAAGTCGAGGAAACATACCTAGTAGACAAAAAGATTTATTTTTCATTGATGCTTGCAATCACATAACAAAAAAATGTTAGGGTGGAACACATTTTAAACCAAAAGATCAACACAAAAGGGATCTGATACTTTCATGGCATGTGGTAAATTTATTACATATACACTAAGAACTAAAGTAAAAATAATTAACCAGAAGAAATTCACATTTTCCATATAGGAATCTGGTGCTGTATCGTCACTTACGAAGTCTAAATCCTGTCATGTACTCCTCCTCAGAGTACAAATGTGTGGAATAATACAACCTGAATGAAGCAATTATTTTAATGCAATCAGAAATATTATCTACAAAAGTCTTGCTAGGCAGCCTGTACATTAAATGGGTTATTAGAAAAGAAAGCTGCCTTATCTCTAGAGATGAGGCTTTCAAATTAGTATCTTTTATGTTCTAAATAATGTATTGTAGCTAAGTAGCAGAGAAATTGGAAAATTTGTGAGATGCTTATGAAAAAAATAACCTCTCCACATTTTTTTTGTTGAAGGAATCTGGCATAGTATGGCTTCAAACTCAAGAGATGAGGCTGAACCTGAAATACTGGGTTCAGTTTTGGGCCCATCCCTTCAAGGACATTGAGGTGCAGGAGAGCATCCAAAGAAGGGAAATGAAGCTGGTCAAGGATCTGGAGAACAGGTCTTGTGAGGAGAGACTGAGGTAACTGAGGTTGTTTAGGCTGGAGAAAAAAAAAAGCTGAAGTGAGACCTCCTGGCTCTCTATAACTATCTGAAAGAAGGTTGGACTGAAGAGAAGATCAGTGATAGGACAAGATAAATAGCCTCAAGCTGCACCAGGGGAAGTTTAGGTTGGACACGAGGAACAATTTCTTCCCTAAAGGGTTGTCCAGCCCTGGAACAGGCTGTCCAGGGCAGTGGTGGAGTCCCCATCCCTGGAGGGATTTAAAAGCCACGTAGATGTAGTGCTGAGGGACATGTTTTAGTGGTGACTTAGAAGTACTGGGTTAATGGTTCAACTTAATGATCTTAAAGGTCTCTTACAACCTAAATGAATTTATGACTTGATGATTATACAAATATTCATGATAATCCTTTTAATATTTTCAACTACCAGCTCTTCTGCATGAATACCAAACATACAACAGCCAGATCCTTTAGGGACAGAGAGAGGATTCTACAGGCAGCTTCTAGCTGTAAAACAAAGTTGGAGAGGTGAATCAGTCACACTGGTCAGCAGAGTTTCATAAGCCAGTGTAATTAATTTCTCAGTGTGATAATAGATGTTATGAGAATTTTCATATTGTCAAGAAGGGTGGATTAGAGAGAAATGAAAGAGGGACATGCCTGCAATATCTATATAAAGCCCAAATTTTCTCTGGCTTCATAATCATAAAACAGAATGAGAGAGACCTTTAAGATCACCAAGTCCAACCAGTAACCCATTATGACCAACCAGTCACCATTAAACCATCTCCCTCAGCACCACATCTACACAGCTTTTAAATACCTCCAGGGATTGAGACTCCAGGACTGCTCTGAGCAGCCAGTTACAGGGCTTAACAATCCTTTTGGGGAAGAAATTGTTCCTCATGTCCCACCCAAAACTCCTCTAGCACAACTTGAGAATCTGGAAGATTCTTTTCTATGCAGAGCATGACCTGATAGTGGTACTGTGACTGTAGTAAAGTCAGAAATAAATTAGAGAGCAGCACATTGAATATCTGCATATTGTTGGGCATCAATGTTTTGCGAAAAACAAACAAACAAACAAACAAACAAACAAACAAAATCCAAGCAAACCAAAAAGCCAGCAACAACCCCCTCCATGTTACCCTGAATGATGGACACATAAGGTCAATGTCAATTAAATCTTAAGTGTTGTCTTCATGGTTCAGCTGGTAAGGCATCCTATGTAACATTGCTGGAATATCCAGCATATAAAATGAGTAATGGAGCTCATATTTGTCTTCTGCCATTCTCTATTAATGTTGTGTACAGCAAACAAGACCCAAACAGTTAGTGATGAGTGAGGTGAGGAAGGGAAATGAAAATGTCAAATGCAGAAAGAAACTGTTAAATGGCACCAAGTGCCTGGGTGAGGTGTTTGCCTACCCATGTGCTGATTGTCTTCCTCAATCTATCATCAGAAAGGACAAGGAACCTCAGGAGGGGTGAATGTCCTAAGTTGGAAGGATGGAGTGGGCTACAGCCTTGACTGCCTCAGGCAAGAGCATGCTTGCCCTAAACTGTCGGTTTACGGTCTTCACTGCAATCTGCCTCCTGTCAATGTAAAATTCAGCAACTGAAATCCAAAGTGACTCACAGCCTTCAAAAATAAAGACTATACATTTATTATTTTTTTTTCCAACTGATAGAGCAATGATTACAGATCTTCTGGGGGAAGGATCACAGCATAATAAAGGACAGACATTCCAGCATGCCAACCTGCCCCATTTTTCACTCAGGCTGATGATGATAGGTAAGAGACTGACTGGAAATGGCTGGCCCAAATGACCATCTGACCATGAAAGAGAAATATGGGTTCGAATTTGAAAGGAAGTCCTAATGGAAATGTAAACCAGAGAGATGCAGCACTGTCATTACTGTCAGTAAGAAAGGACTGCAATAGCAGAAAGTCGATCAAAATAGTTACAAATGAGAAGCAGGAGACACAGAAATATGCTTTAGTTTCTCCATGTGGCTTCATCTCTCCTGTTTCATAACAAGTAAGGAGATGATGAACAGGAGGTGACTTAACAAGCTGTGTGCTCACTATAAGAGATGAACAGCACAGCGCTGCCCAGCGATGGAGCAAGGGGTAACAGGTACAAACTGGAACCCAGGAGGTTCCATCTGAACAGGAGGAAAAATTTCTTTGCTGTGTGGGTGCTGGAGCCTTACAGGAGACTGCCCAGAGAAGTTATGGAGTCTCCTTCTCTGGAGAGATTCCAAATCCACCTGGGCATTGTGATCCTGAGCAACCTGCTGTGGGTGACCTTGCTTAACAAGGCAGGGTGGTTTAAATGATCTCTAGATATCCTTTTCAAACTCCATAATTCTATGTGATTCAAGGAACTGCATTTTGTTTAAGGTCTCCACCAAAGACTTTCACTTACAGTGAGTTTATAACTTGGGGAAAAAAAAATTACCCAAATTCTACATTCACACAACACTGAGGGATGTTGGAATCTTTTGGGCTTTACATGCAACATATTCAGGACTGGAGATTGTGTTCCTACATGGGTCAATGCTACTCTGTAAAACTAGGTGTCCTCTTCTGCTAACAGACCAGGCAAACAAATGATGGTAATTTAAAAACAGGGAGAATAGGTGAGAAGAAAAACATAGGCAGGAGCACATCAGCCCTGGTGACTTGTTCCAAGTTTTCCCTGTGCTTTAAAGCAGGAATCTGATAGCTTGCACCCAGTGCAGATAGAAGGAAGAAACATTTTATACTGAGGGTGGTGAAACGCTGGCCCAGATTGTCCAGAGAGGTGGTAGATGCCCCATCCCCAGTGGAAACATTCCCAGCCAGGTTGTGTTTGGGGCTCTGAGCATCCTGATCTAGTTGAAGATGTCCCTGCTCATTGTAAAGTAGGGTGAGAGGATTTGTGAGGGTAGAGGGCAGGGGAAGATTCTTCTGAAGACAAAACTACCTTTAAGGAATTCCCCAACAGTGCCTCGATATTCAATGTCACAAAACAAGTGGTAACACAGCTTGGATAGTCATTCTCCACCAGCACAACATTCTCTATGGGGAAGAAGGGAGAGGGGATCAGAGCAGGGGGACATGGGTGGGGGAAAAGAACTAAGCAGCCTCAATGACTTATGGCACAAAATTTTCTCCTAGAAGGACTAATCTTCATTTACTCTACTAAGATGGAGCTTCTTTATGGAACACTTCATACGCAGCAGAAGGTTATTGATTCACCATCCATCAGAGACAAACTTTACTTATTTATTTTTAAAGCCTGATAGCTTTATAGGTAAAATTCTGCTGCATATGTGTAATAAGACTCTTATTTAGTAGATTATTCCCAAGTGCAGAAATAGAATCTAAGATTTAAAAGTAATTCAGCTTCACTCTCATCCCACCATAACCATATTTCTGCCTCAACAGTATGATCATTGCTGACCTCATCCAAGTTGCCTCAGGACAGATGAATTTGCAATGATCTTGTGATACTAAAATAGTTTCATTTGAAAGGAAGAGAAAGCCCCAGAAGATGAAAGTAAACAGCAAATTGTTCAGTTCATAGAATTATAAACTGGTAGGGCTTGGAAAGGAACATCTGAGCATCATCCAGTCCAACCCCTCTGCTAAAGCAGGGACAGCCACAGCAGGTTGTGCAGGAACACAATGTCCAGGTGGGTTTGGAATCTTTCCAGAGAAGAAGACTCCACAACCTCTCTGGGCAGCCATTCCCAGGGCTCCACCACCCTCACAGGAAGAGAGTTTTTCCTCATCTTCAGAGGGAACCTCCTGGGTTCTTTGTCCTGTTGCTGGGCACCACTAAGAAGAGTCTGGCCCAAATCTATTCCTCCCTTCCCTTTAGAGATTGCTGAGGATTCAGAAGATCCCCTCTGAGGCTGCTCTTCTTCAGGCTAATCAGCCCCAAGATCTCTCAGCTTTTCCTCCTCACAGAGATGTTCCAGTCCCCTCAGCATCTTTGTAGCTTCCAATGGACTCTCTCCAGTAGTTTGTCCTCTCTCTTGACCAGGAAAGCTCAGAATTGGACAAAATACTCCAGATGTGGCCAAACTGGGGCAGAATAGAGAGGGAAATGAAAGCAGGTTCTCACCCTTGTCCCTCAAATGCCCATCAGTGAAGCCAAGAAAAGATCTCAAAGAGCCAAAAGTGGAAATGCAGCTTTTTTAAAATTCAGTCCAATGGAAAAAACTCTGACAGCTTTCCAACCACATACAGATTCTGATCGTGAAAATATTCTGATGGGTTTTTTACTTTTTCTGTTTGTCCAGTAGTTTAAAAAAAATATTTTTAAGCATACTAGTTTTAGTCAGCTATTCCCCAGGACAACCAAGAAGTCTCTCCAAAGCCTTAGCTAAGCATTCCTGTTAGGAAAATTACATTCAGGTAGCACATAAGGGGACACATTAACAGTCATAGAACTTAAAATGCAATGGTACAAATTTTACCCCAGCATCTCTGAGAAATTGCTGAAGGTTGTAGTTAATAAAAGGTCACTCGGTAGCAATTTTCTTTCTTTGGTTTTTTTTTTTTTTTTTTTTTTTTTTTTTAATGTCAGAGAAATCCCCAGGGCTGCTGCAAAGAGCTCTGCAAATGCCATCACGTGGAATGGAATTGAACAGCTTTGGGGCTGGGGGTAGGAATCTACTAAACACGTCTTGGTCCCCAAGGTGACAGTGAAGATGGGTCCTCTGTGCAGACTCATGCAGACAGAGCTACTGAGGGCTGCCACGGTGGACTTTTAGTTCCCACACAAAAAAACTGCAGATGAACATCACCTTTCTACAGTCTTCTACCTGCGTGTAGCATACAGTAATGACCAGGTCAGCAGAAGAGAGGAGATGAGATGTGATGCTGAGGGACGTGGTTTAATGGTGATATAGCAGTGTTGGGTTAACAGCTGGACTCAAAGGTCTCTTTCAGCTTGAAAGATTCAATGATTCTAAAACTCTGAGCTTTAGAAGAAGTAGGCAAAACCTATGTGACCACAGTGGACAATCGCTCCTAACTGTGCAGTCAGCCAAACAGGGCTTTATATTTCTTGATAATGGACCTAATGCTGTTGACACAGGTAAGCTAGAGCTCATTTCTGTCTGGTTGTGATTATACAAGTTGCCATCAGCCATTCACAGAATTCCAGCATGGTGAGGAGTGAAAGGAACCTCTGGGGATCATCTAGTCCAACCCCCCTGCTTAAGCAGGGTCAACCACAGCATCTTGTCCAGAATCATAATACCAAGGTGGATTTGGAACCTTTTCAGAAGAGACTCCACAAGCTTTCTGGGGAGCCTAGCCCAGATCTCTGCACCCCCACAGCAAAGTTCTTCTTTGTGTTCAGGTGGACTCTCCTGGGTTTCTCTTTGTGTTTATTATTCCTTGTCCTGCCACTGGGCACCACTGGAAAGACTCTAGCCCCATCTCCTTGATCTCTGCCCTTTAAATTCTGATCAGCATTGACCAGATCTCCAATGTAACCTTATGTGATCCCTCTCGCCCTTTCCTAGCCCCCCACACAAGCCAAGCACGACTGCCAGGCTGATCATTTCAGCCATTACTGTGCTTACAGTGCTCTTATGAAAGTACTGTTCAATTGAAAAGAGAAAGCCCCTTTAAATCCTCTTTTGTCTCTAGAATACAAGGGCACAATAATTTGGAAGTTCAATACACTGCCTGAGTTTAAAATTAAATTAATTACCAGCATTCTGAAGAGTTGTCCTTGTTAAAAGCCTGTGCTTAGCACCCAGATGAAACAACCCCTTCTAAAAGCTTAGGGGGACCCTAAAAACCCCTCTGGCTTTAGTACAACTCCTGTGTTTTGTAAGGATGAGGCATTTCAAATCTATTTTGCATTAATAATAATAATAATGATAATAATCTAGATGCATTAACTGTGAAAAGAAAAAAACAACCTTTCAGTATGAATGTGATAGCAGATGTGTCATGGTTATGTTTTAAATTCATTGCCCATGATGCTTCTTGGGCATGTATGAAGTCCTCCAGGGAGTTTCCAATGTGGGTGGTGGCAAGTTCAGAGTCTCTGGGCACTTTGTACAGTTCAGTTGTGGAAATGGATTAATTTTAACTTGGGAAAACAGATATTTAGGGAATAGTGTGTATTAACTGATTCATAACATGAAATATAGAGTCATAGAACTGTTCAGGTTAGAAGAGGTTGGAAAACACCTTTGAGATCATCAAGTCCAAACGCTCACCCAGAGCTCACAATCCCACCACTACTGCTAAGCTACTATCACTAAACCACGTCCCTCAGTACCATACCCACATGTCTTTTAAGTACCTCCAGGGATGGTGACCCCACCACCTCACCAGGCAGCCTGTTCCAAAGCCTGATAACCCTTTTCCAATATCCAGCCTGAACCTCTCTTGACACAACTTGAGGCCATTTCCTGTCCTGTCATTTGTTTCATGTGAGAAGAGACCAAATCACTTTGCTCCAATCTGCTTTCAGGGCCTGCCCTTACTCTTTTCCAGAGTAAACAACTTCCATTCCCTCAGACACTCCTCACAGGACTTGTGTTCAAGGCCTTTCATCTGCTTAGCTGCTTTCTTTGGACATGCTCCAGCACCTCAATGTCCTTCTTGTAATGAGGAGGCCAAGTCTGAAAACAGTATTCAAGGTGTGCCCTCACCAGTGCAAGCAGAATCACTTTCCTAGTCCTGCTGGCCACACTATTCCTGATACAAGCCAGGATGCTGCCTTGTATTCAGCAGGCCATCAACCAATACCCCTGGGTCCTTCACTGAGCAGTTCTCCAGCTACTCTTCTCCAAGCCTGTAACATTGCTTGGGGTTGTTTTGGCTCAAGTGAAGCACTCGACACCTAACCTGGTTGAAGCTCATCCCACCAGCCTCAGCCCACGGATCCAGCCTGTCCAGATCTCTTTGCAGAGCCTCCCTGCCCTCTAGCAGATCAACATGCCCACACAACTTGCTGTCATCTGCAGACTTACTGAGGGTGCACTCAATGCTCTCATCCAAATCCTTGATAAAGATGTTGAGCAATGGTGGCCCCAGTACTGAGCCCTGAGGAACACCATAGAAATGCTATGGAACCCCACAGCTATTACCTAGATGCAAGTAAGCTGCACTACCTGTTTATCGAATTAAAGGGACAAGACAGCAAAGCTGTCACTAGATTTGAGAGTATCAGCTTCAAATCTGCTTTAGTTCACAGCTCTACCAGCAATGCTGTCGCTGCCACACCACAGCCTGATGCATCAGAGCCTAATCCTGAGGTTTAAACAAAAGATTCTCCATTATCTGCCAGTCTTAGAATGTGCCGCATCAGAAATCTGATGGATTAATGAAACACTGCGACTGCTAATTGCTGACACAGGAGGATTTAGAGCACTGAGGCAATCACTGGAATCACAGAAAGAAAGGGAAATAGAGAGGAAGGCTTCCTGGTTTCCCTTTGCTGTACATGAATCAGTCACACAACGTCCTGTTGTGAAAGATCACCAAACATGTGCTCCAGCACTGGGCCCCAAACAAAACAGGCTTTTGTATGTGTACTCTTCTTTGGTTTAGCAGCTGTAGGACTGAAAACCATGCATACTAAACACTGACACAAAGAAAAGGGAGCTTCTCTTCACCCTCTACTCTGCCCTAGTGACTCCACATCTGGAGGCCTGTGTTCAGTTCTGGGCTCCCATGTCCAAAAGGGAAAAAGAACTACTAGAGAGAGACCAGAAGAGGCTACAGAGATTCTGAGGGGACTGGAGCATCTCTGAGGACAAGAGGTTGAGACACCTGGGGCTGTTTAGCCTGGAAAAGAGTAGACTGGGAGAGGATCTTCTCAATGCTCAGTAATAGCTAAAGGGTTCAAGTCAAGAGGATGGAGCCAGACTCTTTACACTTACGCCCAGTCATAGGGCAAGGGGCAACAGGCACAAGCTGGAACCCAGGAGGTTCCATTTGAACATGAGAAGAAACATTTTTTTCCTGTAAGGGTATTGAAGCCCATGAGCAGACTGTGTAGAGAGGTTTTGGAGGCTTCTTGTCTGGAGAGATTCCAAACCCACCTGGCCATTGTGATCCCAAGCAACTTGCTGTGAGTGACCCTGCTTTAGCAGGGGGACTGGATTAGATGATCTCCAGAAGTCCCTTCCAACCCCTCTACTGTCAAGGGTCAGGGTTGGGCTGGACACTAGATGAGTGCCAGAGGCTCTCTATGAACTCCTCTACCTTCCCAAAGGGAAGAGAAAAGGAAGAAGGGAGAGAGATTGATGAGCTGGGAAAGAAACTAAACCAGATGGGGTGGAAATAAGAACAATCCAATGAAACAGAGACAAATAGATACAAACCAATATCCAACCTAAGCCCTGATGGCAATGACATCACCATCACCACTACTGATGCTGGGGGCAGACACTGGGGAAGCCCCAGACTGGATTCAGCAGCAGAAAGAAACCAGATTCAGGAGCTGGAATTTGGAACTGGATTCAAGAACACATGGATAGAGTCAAAGGTAGAACGGACAGAATGCTGCTTGGACACCAGCCATTGCAGAGACACTTGACCCTGATGATCCCTCAGCTTGATCCTGAAGAGGCTGTCCATGACAGGGAATCCATTGTAGGCCAGTCAAGGGTTACCTGTCCTGTCTGCTCCTCCCCAGAGGAGCCAGAGCCTTTCTGTGGCCCAGCCCTTGGCAGTAACTCTCCCCATCAGTGCTCTCACTGCTAGAAGCAGCCACTGGCTGTGCAAACCTGCCTTGAACTTCAGAAAGTGCCTGAGCAGAGACTGGGCTGAAAATTCACATCCCAGACCAGGTCTAGCTGAAACAAAGACATCTACATTTTGATTTTGTTTGCTTGTGGATGGAATACAACCAATCCACTGTTACTCAGCAAAATTGAACTACAAAATATAGAGATGAAACTACTTTCCCCCTGCCCCCCACCTAGGCCACTGAAAGCTCTTTAATTATTAAAAAATTCAATTTAATTCTTGAGGACATATACAGTGAGTGAATCTTCAGAGACAACAGTAATGCCTCCTCTGCACTTCATTTAGTGTTTTAAATTAGTATTGCAGGCCTAATGTTTTCATTATTTGGACTTTAATCTGCTGATTACTTTGTTGATGTAGGTTTATTAAAGGATGGGCTTAGTGCCCCCAATTAGTGCTTTTAATTATTGGTTCCTCTCTGAGCTTTTCCCTTGTTTTGTAGTCGTTAGGCTGCTTTCAATTGGATTTTTAGTTTCTCCTTCTGGTTTTCTTAGAGGTAGTGCATTTGCTGCTCTAATGAGAACAAAACTCTATTCCTAACAGCAGTGAGCATAAATCTACACTCTCATAACACCTTC
The DNA here is from genome assembly GCA_013399975.1 of Indicator maculatus. NCBI lineage: Eukaryota > Metazoa > Chordata > Aves > Piciformes > Indicatoridae > Indicator > Indicator maculatus. The sequence goes on along the minus strand of VXBD01004206.1, from coordinate 1,802 downwards.
TCTTACCAAGGTCATTACATTTCACATTGTTCCTCTACCCCTTGTTCTTTGTCATCTTTCTGGCTGATGTTCTCGCAGCCAGAACCTCTTTCCCATTGTTTTACTTGCAGTTGTCTCCACTCCACGTTGTAACACAGCTCTTGAACAAGCTGTGGTGTGAGACTGGCCATGAAGTGACTCATCAGCTCACTCCTATTCTCTCTGCTTTTTACACTAGCTGGTTTCCAGGGATTTGGCAACTGATTTGTTAGGAGGAAGCACCGAAATTTATTTGGAGTCAGCTACTCAGAAAACACTTTTTTTTTTGTAGTATGCTTTAGCAGAGGGATGTCCAGATGTGAAATTTGTAGATACTGCAAAACTATACACCAGTCACCTTCAAAAAGAGATGGAAAATATTCAAGATCTCCCAGGATTTTTCCACAAGAGGATGGTCATTAAGAAACAGGCAGATCAGGATGGACTGTAGTTTACTGGAAGTCCTCCTCTCTAGGGAGATTCCAAACCCACCAGGACATTGCAATCCTGGGCAGCCTGCTGTGAGTGACCCTGCTTTAGCAGGCAGGTTGGACTGGATGATCTCCAGAGCTCCCTTCCAACCCCCACAATGCTGGGATTATTCTTTTTTCCTTAATCTAAATTAATCTTTCTGTATTTATATTTTTCAGTTACTTATGAGAAGAGACTAGTGCCTACCCCTCTACAACCTCTTTTCAGAGCTGCTCTCCAACCGGTCAGTCCCCAACCTATACTGATCCTTGGGGCTGTTGTTTCCCAGAAGCAAGACACTACACCTGTCCCTGCTGAATTTCATTACATTTCTCCCTGCCCAACTCCCCAGGCTAAGTCTCACTGACTGGCAGCACAGGCCTGCGGCGTGCCAGCCACTCCTTCCACCTTTGTGTCATCAGCAGCCTGCCTACCAGTGCCCTCTGTTTCCTCATTGTACTGGGACAAGCCAACATGGCATGTATTAGAACGGGTTAATTGGGAAATGGTCTGCTGCTGGCACACAAATATTCTCCACTGTGCAGGCAAAACATGCTGCTCTGAGATAAGGAGCTGGCAAAAGTGAGTCTTGAAAGTAAAGCTGATTAGGAAAGCATGCAAGGACAATTGGGGAATGCCAACAGGGACTTGAGTAACAACCCTGCCAGGGCCTGTGGCCTTCCCAAACCCAGCGGACACAGGCACAGGAACTTCACTCTTAGGTGTGTGGAGGTGGAGTCTGGCACCTCTCCCTGCGTGTCCTGGCCTAAGGAGCAGGAACAAGGGACTGGACCACAGTAAAAGGGGACACCTCTCCCCAGGAGCTCAGGCAGCTGTGATAGAGGGACACGCTGTCTCCACGAGGAGGCCCAGTAAGAATTCCCCCTAACCAACTCTGACCAGCACAGCTCCAATGGGGAAAAGCAGTAGCCTCTGACGGACCCTCATGTCTGGGATGACCTTTGGGTTGGTATGGACTTGCTTCGCCTCTTAGAGTGTGTGTATGACTGCCTTTGTCTTCAGAATCTACCTGGAGCACTCATCCAGGTCACAGAAGTATCACAGAAATATCACAGAATTAATCAGATTGGAAAAGACCTTCAAGATTATCAAGTCCAACCTATCACCCAACACCATCTAACCAACTAAACCATGGCACTAAGTGCCTCACCCCACTTCCAGAGACAGTGACTCCACCGCCTCCCTGGGCAGCCCATTCCAATGGCCTATCACTCTTTCTGTGAAGAATTTGATCCTAACATCCAGCCTAAACTGCAAAATTGGTTTAGAATCATAGAATTGTTAGGGTTGGA
>VXBD01004205.1:0-17136 GCA_013399975.1 Indicator maculatus | reverse complement strand
GCTGGCATAACAGGATGTGTCCTAAGGGTCTTTTGGGGCTTGTAGACTGGAATCCATGAAAGAGGAACAGATTTCACTATTGCACTTGCAGCGCTGATTGCAAGTTGTTTGCATATATAAAAACCCAAACCAAACCCAACCAAGAAAACAAAAAAACAAATCAAGAAACAACCAACCAACCACCAATCTGACAAAATAAACAACAAGAAAAACCCCAACATGACGGATTCCTGTTGCAAAGTCGTTTGGGAATCTGCACAGTGATTCCTGCCACAGACTCAGGAGCACACAACCTGCAAGCCAGCAGCTTGACACAAACCCCAGGCATGCAAGAACCTCCCTGGCACAATGATCACCTCTGTCTTTGCAGCACCACAGAAAATGATCTGGGGCAAGGTGAAAACAGTGTCTGGGGCCACCTAAAATAACCAAGAGACCTCCAGAGACTGGCCCAGATCTGTGATGTTTCCAGCCTGAACAACCTCTTCAGGGCAAAGCCACTCTCAGAGCCAGTGTTGTCTTTGGACCGTAGGTTTTGGTCAGCCCTATGGTTGCCTGATTACACAGTAACGTGCAGGACGTTCTAGAAGGTACAAAGGCTCTTATTTATTTTGTCCTCAGCAAGGCTTTTGTGTTTGGGGTTTTTTTTAACCCTAGACTGTCTGCACTCAGGTTTCGATGAGAATTTTCTGAAGTAATCAGTACCTGTCAGAAAGTTGCTATAAAACTTGTTTATTCTTTCACTGCAAATGGATCCTTATCTGATAATTATCAGTCTGTAGCAGGTGAAAATTTACATAAGTACAGTCCCCATATTTATGAAGCTGTTACAGCAGGAAATAATTATTAGTGACATCAAGACAGGGATACAAATTACAGAATTATTTTATTTCAACACTTGCTGCTTGCACACCTAATTCTGAAAACATATATAAGGTGGGCAGGCCACATGGTAGCTGCACCAGTTCAGCTCTGCAGTCAAGATGAAGTGCACTGTGAGTATAGATGCTCTTTTTTCCCATGATAAGCTGCAACTTTGATTCAATTCATTGCCTTTATCTCTCAGTGCAGACCCTGCTAACCTAAGCAGATGAGGAGCTAAGGATTTTTTTTTGGAGGCTTAATTATGCATCATTCAGTCTCCAGGAAGCAGAAGCCATGTCCATTTTGTGTCAGTGCTTTAGTGGATCAACCACTCTCTTGTAATACCTAAGGAGAAAGAGATTAAATTCCTTCACCTCATTCTTGTGAAATGTCTGTATATGAGTATAGAGGTCTCAGAAGCACATTCAGAGTCAGCTCTGAGAACAGCAACCTCCTATGTGTCTGCTTTGTATTACTCTAGGGTAAGGCAGGGATGAGTCACTTTAGGTGAGTCTTGTAATTCCAGTAGGAAAGCAACAGAGGACCCAAGCAGTTTACTTACAGACCAAGACAGGAAAAAGGCTCTAGGATCCTCATGCTGGGTTGGACAGCCAGAGCTGCAGCTCCACTTTTTCTTTCCATTTCCATTTTAGATTGTGGCTACCCTCCTCCTCGGACTCTTCCTGGCTCCAGCCCTTGCTGATGTACGTGAGCGAGTGACCAGGTTACTCCCACATTGCTGCTGGCTCTGCATTCCCTGCTTCTTGAGTTTTCCTTGCTTTCCACATTCCTTTTGGAGGAAAGCAATTTCGTGCATAAAACTCTGAAACCACCAGATGTCAATTGTAATACATAGAAATTATTCCTTGAATCTGTTAAAAGAATTCTTATGACTATTCTAGGATTCCACAACCTTCCTTGTCTGTGATACTGCAAATACTGTGCTCACTTGTGGCAGGTTTAGGCTGATGCCTAGGAAATTTTCCACAGACCTTGAGTGGAAATCCAGCACATCACTAAAGGTGGTCCCTGTGGGCCAACAGTTCTTCTATTATAGCATTGTCTAAAGCTTCTGAGATAACTCACTTGAAAGTCTAACCCTGTTGTTTACTTCTATATTCTGAAAATAGAAGAACAAATTCACCAAGAAAATCTCCATTCCTGAAGGCAGCCAAACTCTGACTGTCAACAAGGAGTGGCGTTTGGCAACTATTGAGCAGAAGACCACCCAGGGGTCATGGAAAACCGTTTTGAACTATGATACGGTGAGTGGCAGGGGCTGGGTCAGGAAAGGGACAAGGAGCCCAGCTCCTGGAAAGCTGAACACACTACAGGACTTGTTTCTGTCCTCTTAGCATCTGGAGTCCAGCTTCTGGGGTAAAATCTATCTTTGTTTATTACCTGTTTACTTCAGATTTTACTACAATCTCAATTATTGGAATGCTGAATTCCTATTAAATTAGGAATAATATTTGCTAACTTTCTTTTACAGGGCTTTATTGCAAGCAAAGTGCTGCCAGAGAGAGCTTGCTACATTTCCATAATGAACAGGAAGAAGATGCCCAACTTTGATGCTCTGCCCAAACTGGCTGAACAGAGCAATGTAAGATTCAAGGGGAGGAGTTACCTGGGGAATTGTACAGCACTGCACAGGAAACTGATGCCAGAAAGATGACTTTTTTTCACAAGCTTTTAAACCAACAATGGCATTTTAAAGCCATTCAACCACACCACTGAACATGAAGTTGTACCAATTTCTGTGCCATCTTGCCTTAGCAGAATGTGAAACTGGCAGAGGCAGCATGCCCTATTTTTCATAACCTTACATTCCCTGTAGGCTGAAAAATTATTATTTTGGTTTAGGCAGCTCCAGTTGCAGAAGGACAAATAATCCCAGTAATGAGGGGGGAAAAAAGGTTTAAATAAGATTTTGGACTTGCAAAACATTTTCAGAAATGGCCAGGTGCCATAGGAGGATGAGTTCAGCCCACAGGAGTAGCACAGACACTTGGGCAGTCATCTCAGCATTCAGCATACTAACATTTGTAGATCCTGGGTTTTCCTGTGGCCTGAGAACTCAGTCCTTATGAAAATCCTGTCTTTAAAGGCCAAGAAGGCATAAAGGAGAGCTACAGAAGTAGAGGCTTGAGCAAAAACATTTACCTCCAGCTATTTCCAGGCTTCCCTGTACTAAGGTGCATCCCTGTGCTCCCTGAAGTTTTCTCAACTCCTGGCAAGGAAGAAGCAGATTGGAGTGGGACTTCAGGAACCCTCTGCTAAAATTCCTTCATAAGTTGGAAAGCCTCAGTCAATCCCAATCATCCCTGCTAAGTGTGTCTTTACCCTGGAGTTCAGCAAGCAGGTTTCTTAACTGTGCTTTTTCTTTCCTGAGAGGATGAGATTTTACCAGTGGCAGGGTTTTGGTTTTGTGAAGGGTGATGTGGTTTGGATTTCACCATGGGGGTGGTTTCTTCAAAGAAAAAAAAAGTAGGCAAATCATTCCCCACCCTGCTTTCCTCTCCCTTTTCTCAGTTTCTTCTGAGGAAATTTAAGTCTGCAGGTTGCTAAGAAACAGTTTATATTGGGTAACTCTCCATGGCATTAATTATTTTTGAATAGCAATACCTAAAAATAGTTCTGAATCATTTCACTCTGAAATTGCATTTTTCATTTTGAATGCTGCTTTGCAGATGCTATTGTTCAGATCTCCATTTTCCTTTAGGGGGCAAGAGAGGTCTCTCTTCAACAGCCTTTCCTCCACAGGAATTGGCTGAGCCAGAACAGGAGTCCTGTGGCTGTTGCAGGATGATGAGATATAAAACCAGCAGGCAGCTCAGGTCATAATAGAAAACCTGGGCACCTAAACTCTGTCCAGACAACAAAGCACTCAAGTAAGAGAACAGATTGGAAAGTGGTTTGAAACAGAGCACTCAGGAACAGTTCAGAGAAAACTGTCCCACTGAACTCTCAGCCTTCTCTAAGAGGCCATGGTCACAGCTTGCAAGTCAGTTTAATGTAAATGGATCTGCCAAGTGTGGCTGCTGCTCTCTCTGGTTCCCCTTTTGGAAGGCTGAAGGAAGAGACTTCTGCCATGATTCCAAGTTACCACCTCTAGGGTGAGGGGCTAGACAGGGACTGAGGAGATACTCCTGTGGGAGGTCTGTGCTAAATATTGACTGCACAACTCTTTTCATGTTCCATTGTTTAACTGAGCTTCCAGTTCTCTTTAATTTCCCTCCACCCTGACTCCCTTAGAAAGATCTGCCCTGGGAGTTGCCTTCAGTGTTGTGACCACTCCCAGACTCACAGAGCAGGTGACAAGACAGTGCCCAGTACAGCTGTGAGGGAAACACCAAGCAGAGAGGCACTGTTCCAGAAGCAGGGATCTGCTTAGCAGGAAATGGATGGAGGCCCCACACTTGCTGAGTGATGTCATTTCATGTTTAGAGCCTGAAGGGACATGGACACTCTTCAAAGGAGATCACATTCACCCCGGTGAAGAGACCTATCCGTGGCCTCAAGTCTTATGGACCAGACATCTTCTCTATGTGCAGAGGGCTCCCAACATATGTGGCTTATGAATATGATGGTGAGTGCAAGCAAATGAATGAAATCATAGAGTCATAGAATTGTCAGGGTTGGAAGGGACCTCAAAGCTCATCCAGTTCCAACCTCCTGCCATGGGCAGGGACGCTTCACACTAGATCAGGTTGCTCAGAGCTCTATCCAGCCTGGCCTTAAAACTCTCCAGGGATGTTTTTAATGATGTCTGTAACTAGCCAGACATTCTTTTTCCTTGGGGAATAATGCACAAATGCTGCTGCAGGATACCAGCTGTTGCTGTGGAGGCTGCTGTAAATGCAGTCTCGCTGGGGGTGCCATGATCATACCTGGATCCCTTGCACTGGAACTTCTTGTAGGGTGAGGGGAAGGGAAGTAGGTTTGACTCAGAGAAGCTAATCCTGAGGCAGCAGCAGCAGCAAAGTACTCTGAGCCTTTCTGCAAGCTGATTGTCTGCAAACCCTGGCATGGTAAAGATGCTCTGCAGATCAGGCCCAGGCTGTTGCATTCTGACACAGCAGCAATTCCACCTACTTGCTGCTGCCTTTGGTTTGAGAATTGCATTGGTCCTTGGCATGGCTCCATGTGACTGAACATTGCAGTGCACTGTGCCCAGTGCTACGGGCTGCCAGGGAATGCACAGATCACTTAACAGCATCTTCCATGTTACCTCATGGCATTTTGTTTTAATATTTTATTTTACTTTATTTGCTTATGAAGGACCCCAACATGGAATCAGTTCATGCAAGAGACTTGATGCTATGCAAATATTGATTCTTAAATACTGCCATCTCAATATCAAGGCCTGAAGATCTTACCTTGCTTGAACCAAGTGCAGCTGCTCCATCACTTGGTGCACCAAGCCTGCCCAAATACTGTTCCTCCCTGGCATCTCCTCCCTCAGGAGTTTCCTTCCTGGTGATGTAGATGCTCAGTTGTGACCATAGCATTCCAATAAAGACCTCTACTGTGGATTAACTCTGGCCAGTTTCTCATTGCTGTGTCCTTTATCATCTATGCACACATCCAGAAAAGTATTTGGAGTGCATCTCCTGTTTCCCTTTGGAGCCCTCCAAATGCTCTTTTCAAGGCCTGCTCTGCACACAGGGCACACCTGTAGAGGGGGGCAAGTGTCACTGTGTGTGGGTGACAAAGGCAGCACACACAGCTGAGACCTTCCTTCCCTTTCCCAGGGACAGAGGCCTCAGAGCAGAAATCTTCACTCGTGGCATGAAAGAGAGAAAGAAAGGAGGAGGATGCAAAGAATTGCCTTCATGGGAGGATGAGGAGTCTAATTTGTAGGATTTACAGATTTGATCTCTTCCTAAAAAAGAGGCCTCCATTTTAGCCAGAGAATGGTGAGGGCTGGTCAGAGACATCACATTGAACACTCAGGGGATGAAGCTTTGCTCCAAAGACACAGGATAAACACAGACAGTGATCCCCAGGAGACACTGGCAGCTTAGCTCAGACTTTCAGTTGTCTGTAGTCGTCGCAGTGCAGTCGCACAGCTGCAGACCTGGAGTACAAATGATCTGACAGAGCCTGATGCTTCCACAGAAACTTCAGTGGGAGCTGTTCCATCTCTTGTGACTCCAACCCCAAGTCTCTGCCTGCCTGCACACCCCCACAGCACATCTACACATTTCCTTCAATGCTGCTGAGATAAGAGTTCTGAGGAGCTAGTGCAGCAAGAGCAGCCTCACAGCCAATCTGTCAGCCCACACCACCCTCCAGCACTGCAGAAGACTTCTCTAGTCCAACAGGTGACATGTAACAGCTGAGAGCAGGACAGGACACACGTCCACAAACCAACCTCCCACCTCTCAGATGCAAGGATTTGGGATTTTCAATGGTTAGGGATTTTACAAAGCCACAGTGGCCCCTGAGCAGTGCTAAAGGCAGCACACGATACTCAGGGCCAGGAGAGCTCTAAGCATGCTCAGGAGAAGGATACTTTGACAACACTGCACAGGCTGAAGAGGGACAACTTCTCCATTTATCACTCCCATCCAAACTCCAGTGAGGAACACAGGTAGAAAGAATCTCCTCCAAAGAAAGCCTTCAAGGAGGAACAGGATCAGGTAAGACAAAGAACCATCTCCTCAGGAAATGGTCACATTCTCCCTCTTCACAGCACCTTGGACAGGGTGAGTCAGGCACTGCAATTCCAGCAGCGTGGTTTGATTGGTTTCCAAATGCCCTGGCATTAGGAGAAGTGCAGTCAGTAGATCTGAATCTTTCATTCCATGCAGCTCTGCTCCCTCCTGCTGGGCATCTGTGCTCATGCTTCTGCCTTAAATCTGGTCTAACCCAACTGCTGATTCTAATGTGAGAAAGCAGAGCAATCCAGGGAAGAAAAAAGCCTTCCTGGCCTCTGGGTGTCAGCCCAGAGTCACAGCTTGTCCACTTGAAATGTAAATGCCTAGAGCTGATCCCAGGCAAATCTGGTGTCCTGCACCACACAAGACAGAGAAGCTCTGCTGATACCAGCAGAATTGGGCTGAATTGCACCTTTGGAAGACAGGGCCAAGGAAAGTAAGCACATTCCCTGACAGCAGGGGATGATTCCTGCACAGGGATAATGTGTTTATGCTAACAGCCTTGGTCAGTGTAGGCAGCTGGTTACATCCTGATTCTCCAGGCAGGGTGCTGGAACAGCTGCCTGAGTGCCATGGAAACAAAGGACCATCACCTTGAGATCTTGACAGAAGCCATTATCCACCAAACAGGTCAGACCTTTGTAGCCCAAAGACACTCACATGAGTGCTCATAAAAGATACACAGATGGGAGCAGATGATAAAACAAGAAAATCTTTGATACTTATTCCTCCATCATTTCCTGAGGCAAATCCTATTCACACCCCCAACAGCATGAGCTGGAGCTTAATTAGCCATTGAACAGCTGCAGGCAACTGAAGCACCTTCCTTCTTGTCTCTCTCACAGGAGGCACACAGCACATCCACTCTGCCCAGCAATCTTGTCAGATCTTGCAGGCAGAGGCTGTAGTCTTCACATTATTTTTGTTTCTGGCATTTTCAGTCGGGGAGGGACAGACAGAATTTCCAACATCCCTTCCAAGGCCTCACAGGAGCTTCTTAGTAATGAGCTGCTTTCCTCAGTGTGTTGATGCTGCTATCATCATAAACAAAAAGATCACAAACAAAAAGATGCACTCTCCAGACAGGCATAATGAAGAAGACTAACGCTGAAGAAGGTCAGGGGTGCAGCCCAAGCCATGGTGTCCACCCTGTCAGCAGCTCCTCCATCTCACAGTGCTCATTCCTCATTATGCCTCATTCCTTGGCTCTTCCCCAACTTTGCTGGGCTTTCTGTCAGCCTGAATCCACAGCTACACAGAGAATCTGATCTCCTCCATTCCCCCTCCTTCCCCTCTGCTAGCTTCAGGCCAAAGTTATCTTCCTGAGGAACAGCTTTTCAGCTGTTGTTTTTTTTTTTTTTAAACTCTATGTATTTGTTCTCCTGAGGGCCACTCAAAAACAAGGGAGAGATAGGATCAGCCTGCTTTTAATCTTTAGGCAGACACAGGCCATAAGCTAGTGACAAGAAGAGACTTTACCAGGCTGTGGCAGGAGCCCTGGACTGGACCTCAGATCAAAAGCTACCCCCAAGGACTCCAAAATTTCTGAAGAGGAGCACATCAGCCCCCAGACAAGAAGCTTTTCTCCTACCCTTCCTGTTTTTACATGCCCCATTTGAGTCATGTTAATTTCAAACATGAAAAAGGAAATCCTGGCCTAGTCTCTCCCATTCCTTAGGGCAGTGCAGTGTTCCAGTCCATCCACAGAACCCTGCAGAACCTCATGATTTGTGTACCTTGACTAGAAACATCTTCCAGAGCATCTGTATCAACCTTCAAAACCCCCAGCCCTACCTCCTTGCCCAGTACACCTACAATAGCTGCAGCAACTACAGCTCTGCACTTTGATGTCCCCCAGCAGCCTCATCTCACAGGACTGAAGCAGAATCCTCAGACACACAAACCAGGAGGTGGTAGCTCTGCCTCTTTCTCACAGCTACCCAACAGGCACCCCCTGCCTCCACATTTTGCCCATCCAGGCCTGGTGCAGAACTAACCTGCAGTTTGGGCAGCACCACAGCTACCTCAGCAAGAGGCTCTCATACCCCCTTCTGACACTGTGCTTTATTGCTGAGGGTTGTACAAAGCCTGATCCCCTGACATGGCTCTTCTGCCCATGAAGTGTTGAGCTGTGCTGGTACTCTCCTGACAGGCCAAGAGAGAAAGGGAAAGACTCAGCCCTGCACTCCAACCACCCTGGACTTTAGGTATGGAAGCCCAAACTATCCCTCTGCAAACCACCTGGTTGTGCTCCTGTCTGGCTCTAGAGAAGCTCTGACTTCCAAGGGATCTCCACTTCTCTCAGGTCTCCTCAGGACTTGGCAGCAGGACTGAGGAGGTGCCTTTTGTCCCCTGTCTCTGCCTTGCACACCCTAGAGGTGTGAGGCTGTGGCGTTTGCTGAACACAGCCAGGTGTGGGAGGGGAATGCTCCCAAGGTTCTAATCCTCACTGCAGCAAGCTGCTCGACTGCTTTGCAGTCCAGGTGTTTCCACTCTGCCCAAAATCCCTCTTGTCATTTTCCTTGAGATCCTTCTGCTGCTTTCCTGCTCTTTCCTCACACTGTTTGCTTTTGCTGAGATTTTTTCAAGACAAATGTAGCTCTGAGCAATGCAGAACAATCTGAAAGACTGACTCAGGAGCACTTATCTCCCCTGTCAGAAACCTGACCTGGTCCCCCCACGCTTGATGCAATCCTGAAGCTGCTCAGCTAAGCAGCAGGTAGCTCTGGGAGAGAGCTGTACAGCCTGAGAGGGAGGATTCCAGAGGGAAGGCAAAGACCCTTTGCTCCTGGCTTCTCTGCTTCAGCTCTTGCTACCATGGGGTCTGCTCTGACTGGAAATGCTTTTCATTTTGAGCTGTCCTGCACAGGTTTGGAGTTTCATCTTCAGCCCCTGTTAATCATCACCCCCAGGACTTTATTTGCTGGGCAGTTTCCAGCAAGGAAACTGCCCCCAGCCTGAAGCGTTCATGAGGTTGTAGTGACCCAAGGGCAGGACCCAGCCCTTGGCCTTGTTAACCTCATCCCTCTGGCCTCGGTCCATGGGTCCAGCCCAGCCAGGTCGCTCTGTAGAGCCTCCTGCCTAGAGCTGCTGTGCTGTGTTTGGTGTGCTCGGTGCATGAACGATGTGCTTAAAACCAGACTCCTGCCAGCTGGAGATTTAGCCACGAGGTGGCATTCTCAGAGCTTTTTGCTAAGGGGAAAATGCAACTTAGCCATCCTTAATAACCACAATAATGATTAAGGGAGGGGGAAACCTCAAACCCTCCCTGTGTTTTCTGAAATCCGTGACAAAGAAAGGTTTGTTAGGAGGCTTCTCCTTCCCTTGCCAAGCAACAGTGCTGCTTTCAGAGAGCTGCAAGTGAGAGCGAGGGGCAAGTCCCTTTAAAAAAAAAAAAAAAAAAGAAGTGAAATACAGTATTGTGCATCTTGAAATCTGAAACCAAGAAACAGAACTGCAAGGGAAACAAGGGGGAAAGCCTTGCAATTCCTGAGGACACCTCTTGCAAGTGGAGTTTTAAGGAATAAACTCTCCATATGCGTGTTTAAAGGTCGTTGGATGGCAGCTGTGGATAAACCTGTGAAATAAAGGAGCCTCGGAAGAAGACATTTCTTTTTCTCCTCCTCTCAGGATATAATGGCCATTGGAAAGCAAAACATCTTGAGATCTGGCTTCAAGTGGCTCTTCCTAGCGACTTTGGTGCTAGGCTGTGATGGACAAGGTGGCAAAAGAGAGAGCAGAGGTCCTGCCTGCTATGGAGGGTTCGATCTGTATTTCATTCTGGACAAGTAAGTTACTTCTGCTCTCTTCTCTTTCACAGAAGTCTTTCTCTGGGTATGAACTGAAGTGGCAAAGACTAACACCCAGGAGGTTTTTGTGGAATTTTGGGTTTGTAGAAGTCACTGTGTCCCCAAGGGACCTGTGGATCTCCTTTCTACTGGAGCTTTGTTGTTGTGGTGACTTCTTTGCTGGGTCTGTGTCCGATCCCATTGTGCTCTGTAAATTCAAGTGTTATCAGTTGTGCTTGCAGCTGATGTAGCAGCCTCATTGTGCTCTTGCCCCTGACCCTGTGTGGCTGAGATAAGCAGCACCCTGGTCACCTCTGTTAATGAAGCATAAAGGTTGAGGCACTCATGAAACAGGGGTCGAGGAGTTATTATTGCAGGCATTAACTCTGTGGCAGAGGATGTGGAGGAAATGTTTGCATGGCTAGAGGTCTGCTTCTGTACTGCTTGCTCCTTAGCTCTGAACATTCTGGAGCAGCAACTTGCAGGTAAAGATCCAGCTCTGAGAGGTGGCTACTCCTTTTGCAAGGCTCTGTTTTGTGCTGTTTTGATGGAAAAGAGCTAGGATGCCTTATTTAAAGACAGCTTTATTTTCTCTACACTGAGTCACATTTCCTTTGTTTCCTGTTAATCAAATGCATATTTTTACTGCTTCACTGTTTATACTGCAGATAGCTTCCTACCTCACTGTCCTCATCACTAATTGTGATAGTGTCAGCTTCTGGCAACTGCTAAATTTGTCTTTCTGTGAGCCTTCAGATCGCAGATGGAGCAATGTGAAAGAGATGTGTGCTGAGCTCTGGAATGCTTCACATTGAAGCACTCCAACAATTTACAAAAACACACTAAAAAAAATAAAAAAGGTCCTATCTCAAAGGATTCTCCTGAGTTTCTTGATTAGGAATAGTCCTTTTGAACCTAAAGGTTTGGAAATAGTGGAGAGTGTACAGGCCAGAGCCATGGCACTGACATTATTAACCACACATTTCAGCGACAGGAAAGCATTTGCAGGATGCCAAAAGCGCTCCCCGGCGAAGCTTTCGGCGTGAGCCTCTGTGAGAGGTTTGCAGCAGCTCCCACATTCCAGCAGTTGAAATGCCTTGGGATTACATAAGACTTTCTTACAAAATACTGGGTATAAAATGCAGGACTGAGACTGGATGTTTTTAGTGAGCCAGTTGCCCTAATGCTGCAGGGGGAAGGGTTTGGTTTTGCTGTCTAATGCATTGTCTTGGTTTGGCTGCTCAGTTGGTAGTTGGGATTATTGTTGCATATTATATTATTGCTGCATATAAAGAAAACCCACACAAAGCCAGAAGGATTTCCACTGCCAACAGCCTTTGCAGACTGCATTTCCCTGAAAGCTGAGGCAGAATTGAAGGTTTTCTCCCATCTCATGGATGTGCTGTACTGTACCTCAGAGCTAATGCACTTGGAACAGGCATTTATTTCAGGTTCTGTGCTGTCCTCTCACTTAAGTCATGACTTTCTAGGCTTGCTCAAAGGATTATGAATTTAGGTGGAAATCTGAAGCCTGGCACAGGCTTGGAAGTAGGCAGGGTTGCCTCAGTGTCCATAGCAAGGTGTCCAACAAAAGAACCCAGTTGCAGGGTTTCTATTTCTGGGATTTTTCTGGTGTGGAAATGAACAGTGGCTGATGGAAAAATGTCCTTGGTCTGCAGTGGAATTTGGAGGAGAGTTTTGGTGTTTAAACTGCTAATATGTACAATATGCCATGGGCCTTTGGGGAGACTGCTGAGAGCAGTTTATCCCAAATCCTTTGTCTTCAAAACTTTCTTTTATTCCTCAGATGCTAAGATGAGGTTCCAAAAAAACCTTGAGTTTTCTTCACTTGTGTTTTCTACCTTCCAATTGTCTAAGGAATCACAGAATCACAGAATGTTAGAGGTTGGAAGGGACCTCCAGAGATCATCCAGTCCAAGCCCCCTGCCAAAAGCAGGAATGTTTTCAAAACTGCTGAATCCAGAGAGGTGATGCCTGTGCCTTCAGGCAAACTATGATTCAAACTCACTGTTTTTCTTTTAAATATCTCCAAAAATGGTTAAAAATCATTAAAAGTGATAAACTGGGGGGGGGGAAATGAACACTGAAGCAGAAGAGATTTAGATTCTGAAAGGTGAAATGTTCATTTCAGTGATGGAAGGAAGCCACTGAACTATTAAGCAACCTCCTTTGTGGGATCAAAGAGGTAATACAAAAACAATAAACACAGCCCTGGAAGTCACCAGTGCCAGAGACCTCTGCTGACCCTTTTGCCTCAGTGCCTGCTTGGATTTAGTGATTTCTTGAGTCCATTTAGCACCCTCTGTATGCTGCTTGTGGGATATGTTCCAGCTGCTGCACAATCTGAGTCCTTGTCACAGCTCTTGGACTGTGGGCCACAATAAGCCCCTTCAAAGTGAAGATGGATCCCACTGGGGAAGGGGCTTGTGTTGTGGGCTGTCCCATGCCATGATGCTCCAGCTCTGTGCAATCTTCTCCTCGGAGACTCCTGCACATGAGCTGGGTGGACTGTTGGAAGGAAACCAGGTTTCCTCTGGCTGTGATGTGACTCCCTGCAGATGCCATGCTCAGAGGACCTGAAGTAAATCTCCCATTTCTCATGGTCATGAAGCAGAAGGAAATCCATTGTTCAGCCAGTCAGAAATAATCCTGATCTGTTGTACAGCCTTGATCTGCACATAACAAACAGAACTAAAGCCTGACTGAGGAACACTTGCTGGCTTACAGCAGCATACTTAATCCCTGTGCATCCATTTGTTTGTCTTCTATCACCTCCAAGAGTTCCTACAAAGCTTAGGCAGCAACCAAGAAATCCTCTCATGCTGTGACCATCAGACCTCAGGCTAGCAGAGTTAGGTTGCAGAAGTGATGCAAAGACAGCCCAGGGGACTGTGGTTGGACTTGAGCAAACTCCTGGCCAAGCCAAACTGCAGTTGTCACACTGCTGGTGGTGCAGTGCTCCAGCTCTGAAGGAAGCTGTGGTTTGAAGCCTCTTGAGAATCCTTTCCATACAGCAGACTTAAAAGGGCAAAAATGGCGTTGCACACAGCCACCAAACCTCAAATGCAGAGCTGCTTGACAGCAGATTCTCTGCAGGGATTGTCTTCACATGAATTAAGGCTGGATTGATCCATTTGTCTTGTGCCTTGATTGCAAAAAAAGGCGAGGAGGGGCACAGGTGAGGCTGTACGCTGCAGAAAGTACAGCTGTGTGCTGTCTGCAGGGTCTGAGCAGGATCCTGAGCAGCAAAAAGTGGAGGTCATACCCAGTGTTGTGGAAAGTAGAGCTGGCTTGTCTTGGGAGAATTGTTGGGAGAGCTGGTCCTAGATGGCATGTCACAGAGTCACAGATTGCACTGGGTTGCAAGGACCCTCCAAGGGCGTCTTGTCCAACCCCCTGCACTCAGCAGGGACATCTCCAACTGGATCAGGCTGCCCAGAGACACGTCCAAGCTGATCCTGAATGTCCGCAGGGATGGAGCCTCAACCCCAGCCCTGGGCAGCCTGTCCCAGTGTCTCACCACCCTCACTGTGCACAACTTCCTCCTGATGTCCAACCTAAATCTGCCCGGTTCCAGTTTCAAACCATTGCCCCTTGGCCTATCTTTACAAATCCTTCTGAACAGTCCCTCCCCAGCCTGCCTCTTGGTCCCCTTCAGTTATTGAAATGCAGCTCTAAGGTCTCCCTGGAGCCTTCTCTTTTCCGGACTGAGGATCCCAAATTCTTTCATCCTGGCTTCACAGCAGAGGTGCTGCAGCCCTCTGATCATCTTTGCGGACCTCCTCTGGACCCTCTCCATCAGATCCTGCTGTGTTGCTGTGGTGCTGAGGATTTCATGGATTGAGGCTCCCAGAGAGTGAATGGTAGCAAAATGTGGCAGAAAGTGGTGCCAGAGAATTTACAGCCTGCACGTGAGGTAATTTTTGAGGCAAAATGTGAGGCTTTCATTAAGAAGGAAGAATATGGAGACATTGAGATGTTAATAAAAGGCCAAACATTTGGTTTTTGCTGATGTTTGCCAGTTCTAAAAATATCATCCATGTACCTGATTAATGAAGCCCATGGCACATCCCAACTGCCCTGGTGTCTGGTACTGTGGGATACAAACAACCCCCAAGGAACACAGCTGGAATCTTTGGAGGCAGCTCCTAGATGAATGTATGTGCAGGTAGGGAAGAAGTAAGAGCAATGAGCTCAGTACNGGAGAAGAGAAGGCTGAGGGGAGACCTTATTGCTGTCTACAACTACCTGAAGGGAGGCTGTAGCCAGGTGGGGGTTGGGCTCTGCTCCCAGGCAACCAATAACAGAAGGAGAGGACACAGTCTTAAGCTGTGCCAGGGGAAGTTTAGCTTGGATGTTAGGAAGAAATTCTTCCAAGACAGAGAGATTGCCCATTGGGATGTGCTGCCTGGGGAGGTGGTGGAGTCACCATCCCTGGAAGTGTTTAAACAAAGCCTGGATGAGGCACTTGGTGCCATGGTTTAGTTGATTGGATGGTGTTGGGTGATAGGTTGGACTTGATGATCTCAGAGGTCCTTTCCAACCTGGTTAATTCTGTGATTCTGTGATTCCGTAACCTTTTGCTGTGGCCTCTGGCTGTCAGAGGGGCTGCTTGCTGTGCTCTTGACTGCTGTGTGCACAGAGGCATTTTCTATCCATGTGCAGAAAGCAGGCAAGGAGCTGCACATGTGAAAGAAAACTTGGCTCTAAAAGATCCCTGGCAAAAGGAGGCAAGTGATCCAGGCTGCTTCCTGTGATCCATGCTGTTTCCTGTGGTTACTCAGCCAGCTGACCCATTTTTAACCAGTTGTATGGAAGTGAACCTCCTGCTCTATCAGCTCGTGGTTGTTTCTGTGAATCCAGCTTTAGGAGCTGTAGTTACCATGTGGGACTAAGTCCAGATGTGCACTCAAGAGTGTGGAAGAATAAAGGGGCCACAGTGGGGTGGAAAGCAGACAGGAAGACTGACCTCCAGGAATCACTTCTGGTAGCAATGTGTGATGGGTTTAAGACTGTGTCTTTACTTTTTCTTCACGAAGTTTGAGCAGAAAAGTGAAAGAATGTAAATAAATCACAATTGGGTGTAAGAAAGCAAAATAATGATTATTCTAAACACTTCCATTGGGGAGATAGAAATGTTTAAGAGTCAGTACTCAAAACAAGGTGTGGGCAGTCCGTCTCTGTCTGCTCTGTTCTTCTGGCTGCTTATAACACATACTGGCATACTGACCTTGATGAGCTAAGTTGAACAAATCTCTGCTTCTTGGCTTTCTTCCCTCTTTGCCTGCTCTGGGAAAGGAGGGAGAAGGCCCCTTGGGGAAGAAGCACAGCCTCTTGAGGGGGGCTAGAGGGCTTTGTTGTGTTTTTCTGTTGATTGTACATATTTGTAGATGTTGTGGCTGGTGTCTATTTGTACACATTCATTGCATTCCATCATAGAGTGTAGTTTTGCCTGTAACTACAGATTCATTTGCTTCCAGACTGACTGAGCCTGGTTATTGTCAGTGTGGGAGGGGGATTTCAACCCACCACACTGTAAAAATCCATATTTTGGCGCCCAACGTGGGGCAATTGTTTCTATGATTTACTTCTGCTCAGATTAGGAAGCAAAATGAAGCTGCTTTGGATACTGTGGCATGTGATATATTCTGTTCTGACTCTGGTGATTTATAAATGGGCTGTTTCTGCTATGATAGATAAAATTATAAGATATGTGGCATATAAACTGTTTCTTTGGGATAAACTCGAGTTGCAGGAAGTTGTTGAGTACTGTTCTGGTTTTATTGGACTAGGGAGTTGTGGCAACTCAACTGTAAATTTGCCAGCAGAAGCATATGAATTTGCTATTCCTGTTGCAGAAGGTTATGTCAATAAATGGAACCCTAAATTGATTTATGTGCTATGCTTGAATCTGGTGTTTGAGGTAACAGTCTGCCTTATGGTAGCACTGTGTCAAGAGAGGCATACAGCTATTTGCTCTAGCAGCCGGCACAGACACAAAAGAAAACACAGAAGAGCTCAGAGAGATCCAGAGATCAGTTCTGATTCTGATTACAGCATAGAGGAGCTGACAATCAAATGCAGAGAGGCAAAAGCTTATGAGAATGCCAATAGCTTTGGCTCTGAGCCAGTAGCTGCAGAAACTCTGCCAGGACCTGAGATGGCTGCCGTGGTTACACAGGCAGCTGCCATGAACGAGGCACAGTCGTTTCCGCCCTCTGCTGCTGAAATGGAAGCAGCAGTGGTTACAGGGTCTCAAAGAGTACCTGCTGTCTCTGCACAGAATCTCTCTGTTCCTGCTGACTCTGCTGTGAATGTGAAAGCTAACCCAGTGAATTTAATTGCTGCCCTCGCCAGAAAGCGCAAAGCAGCCACAGGAGGTGCAGAGGCTGCAGGAGGAGGTGCAGAGGCTACAGAAGGTGCAAAAGGAGGTCAGGATCCTTCTGATCAGGGACCCTCTGTTAAGAAATATCCTTCTGATGAGGAAGAGAAGGTTAGCCTTAAAAGTCTGGCAGACTTCATGAGACCACACATGGATGGTGGAGGTGTAGGACAGGATATGAGCCCTAGTACATCACCAACTGCTGTAAGTGCCTCTGAACTCCAGGAAATTGCACGGAGGATTGCAGTAGGAGTGTGGGGACAGTGGGCTCAAAAAGAAGATGATGGTGATGATGATGATATACAGTCAGCTAATGCACCCAGACAGGAAATTAGGCATGTGAGGAAAGATTACATCAGAGGAGACATCGAGCCAATCCTGAGTTGGCCGGTGTGTCGGTGTGAGCTGAAATTCCCCC
>VXBD01004204.1:316932-328825 GCA_013399975.1 Indicator maculatus | reverse complement strand
TTCCCATCTGGATGCATTCCTGTGTGACCTGTGCTGGATTCTATGGTCCTGCTCTGGCAGAGGGGTTTGGACTCAACGGTCCTTGGAGGTTGCTTCCAACCCCTAACATCCTGTGAGCCTGTGCTAATTGGGTAGCAAGCCTTAAGAAGTGGCAATCATGAGATACAGCACATATTTTTTTACAAGTAAAGGGAAGGGATAGAGAAGATGGAGTCAGACTCTTCTAGGAGGTGCCCAGCAGCACAAAAAGAACTGGCAGACAGAAGCTGCAACAAAGAATACTGCATGTTAGGAAGAAATTCTTCCCAGAAAGAGAGATTGGCCATGGGAATGTGCTGCCCAGGGAGGTGGTGGAGTCACCATTCCTGGAAGTGTTTAAAATAAACCTGGATGAGGCACTTAGTGCCATGGTTTAACTGTAATTCAGTAAAAGGGGGGAGAAAGGATTTACTATGGGGATGGACAAACACTGGGTCAGACATTCAGTGGCACGGAGTCTGGTCAATGGTACAGAGTCTAGCTAGATGTGGGGGGTTGAAATTACCCCCCAGCTAATTTCAGACAATTACCCCCCAAAATAAAATTGCCAGACTAGCTCAGTGGAAGCAAATGAAGCTCTCTTTACAAGCACAGCTACAATCCAGAAATATGAAATGCAATGAATTTGTATAAAATATACAATATTTGCCTACATTTACAATTTATTAACAACACAAGCACAAAACCAGGGGGGCTACCAATAGCTTCCCCCTCTCTGCTCCCTTCCCCCCAACCCTATGCAAGGGAAAAGAGAGAGAGAAGAGCAGAGAATAGCTTCTTAGGACTTAGCCACAACAAAGAAACACAGCCAAGGTCAGTAGCAGCCAAGCAAAAGCCACCAGCTGGTATCTGCTGGAGGGAAGAAGCTGAAAAGAGAACAAAAGTTAGTTTATACAGCTAATTTTATGTTAGTTATCAGCACAGTGAGGTTATTTAGACCTTATAAATCTTTTTCTTTTTACATCCAGTAGTAATTTATTTACATTCTACCACTTTCTACTCAATCTGTAGAAAAATTTCCTAGGCACCAGCCTAAAGATGCCACACTAGAGGTTAAAAAAAATGGTGTAGCCCTGGGCATCAGCACTGGATCCAATCCCATTCTATCTATTCATCAGTGACCTGGATGAAGGCACAGAGTGTGCCCTCAGCAAGTGTGCTGATGACATAAAACAGAGAGGGCTGACTGACACATCAGAAAGCTGTGCTGCCATCCAGAGTGACCTGGACAGGCTGGAGTGTTGGCCAGAGGGTAACCTTATGAAATTCAACAGGAGGTAAATATGGAGTACTACACCTAGGGAGGAACAACTCCATGGATCAGTGCAGGTTAGAGGCTGACCAGCTCTGTGGAAAAAGACCTGGGAGCCCTGGTGGGCAGTAGGATGACCATGAGCCAGCAGTCACAGAATCATAGAATTGTCAGGGTTGGAAGGGACCTCGAGGAGCATCCAGTTCCAACCCCCCTGCCATGGGCAGGGACACCTCACACTAGATCAGGTTGCTCACAGCCACATCCAGCCTGGCCTTAAAAACCTCCAGGGATGAGGCTTCCACCACCTCCCTGGGCAACCTGTTCCAATGTCTCTCCACCCTCATGGGGAAGAAATTCTCCCTAACATCCAATCTGAATCTACCCACTTCTATTTTTTTCCATCCCCTTAGTCCTATCCATGTGCCCTTGTGGCCAAGAAGGCCAATGGCATCCTGGGGTGCATCAAGAAGAGTGTGGCAGGCAGGTTGAGGGAGGTTCACCTGCTCCTCTCCCATGGTGAGCCCTCATGTGGAGTACTGTGTCCTATTCTGGCCTCACCAGCTACAGAAGGACAGGGAACTGCCTGAGAAGGTACAGCAAAAGGCTGTGAAGATGATTATGGGTCTAGAAGATGGTTGCTATGAAGAAAGGCTGAGGGACTTGGGGCTTTTTAGCCTAGAGAAGGGAAGACTGAAGGGGCAATTTATTAATGCACAGAGACACTTAAAGGGTGGGTGTCAGGAGGATGGGACCAGATTTTCAGTGCTGCCCACTGACAGGACAAGAATTGATGGGCACAAACCTGGACACAGGAAGTTCCACCTAAACATGAGAAGGAACTTCTTTACTTTGAGGGTGGAGAGCACTGGAACAGGCTGCCCGGAGAGGTGGTGGAGTCTCCATCTCTGGAGTCATTCCAAACCCACCTGAACACCATCCTATGCAACCTGCTCTAGCAGGGGGGTTGGACTAGATGATCTCCAGAGGTCACTTCCAATCCCTATCATTCTGTGGTTATGTGACTCAGAGAAGGAGTGGAGTCTCCATTCTGGGGGTGTTCACACTTGTCCCATGATGCAGCTCCCAGCTGGGCCTGATCTGAGCAGAGATTTGGACCTGGTGATCTTCTCAGGTGCCACTGAGCCTGCAGTATGAGTCTGTAATGACCCTTAATGAAGGGACACAGAGAGGCATGTCTGGGATCTGTAAGAAGATCACAGGCAGGTATGCACTGTGTCTGCTGTCTGTGTGCTAGTTTCACACATCATGAGGAGATAAGTTGAAGACAACAGATAAAACCATCTGTGTCAGACAAGTTCAGCAGGAATGATTCCCTCAGACCTCTTCTGCTCTTTAGAAACCTCACAGGTCAGTTCAGTTCTTGGAACACAGAAGCATGTCATCTTTGTCAGTGCCATGGACAGAGGCATTGAGTGCACCCTCAGCAGGTTTGCTGATGACACCAAGCTGTGTGGTGCAGCAGACAGGCTGGAGGGAAGGGATCCATCCAGAGGGACCTGGACAGGCTGGAGAGCTGGGCATAAACCAACCTCAGGAGGTTCAACAAGACCAAGTACAGGGTCCTGCAGCTGGGTCGAGGCAATGCCAAGCACAAATCCAGGCTGGGCAGGGACTGGCTGGAGAGCAGCCCTGAGGAGAGGGACTTGGGGGTGCTGGTGGATGAGAAGCTCAACATGAGCCAGCAGTGAGCACTTGCAGCCCAGAAAGCCAACCAGAGCCTGGGCTGCAGCAAGAGCAGTGTGGCCAGCAGGGCAAGGGAGGTGATTCTCCTCCTCTGCTCAGCTCTGGTGAGACCCCACCTGGAGNGAGAGTGGTGAGAGCCTGGAATGGGTTGTGCAGGGAGGTGGTTGAGGTCCCATCCCTGGAGGTGTTTGCAGCCAGGCTGGATGAGGCTCTGGCCAGCCTGATGTAGTGTGAGGTGTCCCTGCCCATGGCAGGGGGGTTGGAAGTAGATGATCCTTGTGGTCCCTTCCAACCCTGACTGATTCTATGATTCTATGACCTATAGTGCCCAAGCCCAAACTTTTTCCCCCCACAACTGCACCAGAAGACATCCAGAATTTGAAACAATTTAGCCCCTTGCTGTGCATATCCTTTATTGAACACCTTTGCATTTACAAACAGCTTTGTAAGGCTGGGGCACAACTGGACCATGCTTTGCCCCGTTCTGCAGCAGTCATAATCCTACCTGTCATTAATGACCTGCTTCACACACAGCCATGCTTTACAAAGGATGGAACCCTTAGAACCCTCAGGATCACAGAATCACAGAATGTTAGGGCTTGGAAGGGACCTCAAAAGATCATCCAGTCCAATGCCCCTGACAGAGCAGGATCATTTGTTCCCATCTTCCATGCTGGACATTGGTTCAGAATAGGCAAAGGATGAAAGGATGAAAGTGGACGGAGACAAGACCAAGATGAGATAGCAGAGAAAAAAAAAACAACAATTGCCTAGCAATGTGTGTACCACATTTTTTATATAAAAGGGACAGGTGAAATTAAAGATTGCTGGGTTGGGAGGGGTTTTTCCCTCAATATGGGAAGAAATTCTTCTCATTATGGGAAGAAGTTCTTCACAGAAAGAGAGATTGGCCATTGGATTGGGCTGCCCAGGGAGGTGGTGGGGTTGACATCCCTGGAGGTGTATATTCATAGAATTCATACAATACCAGGCTGGAAGGGACCTCAAGGATCACCTAGGTGTTTAAGAAAAGCCTGGATGAGGCACTTGGTGTCGTGGTCTAGTTGATTAGATGGGATTGGGTGATTGGTTGGACTTGATGATCTTGGAGGTCTCTTCCAACCTGGCTGATTCTGTGATTCTGTGACTCTGTGACTCTGTGACTCTGTGATTCTGTGATTCTATGATTCTGTGATTCTATGATTCTGTGATTCTATGATTCTGTGATTCTATGATTCTGTGATTCTATGATTCTGTGATTCTATGATTCTGTGATTCTATGATTCTGTGATTCTATGATTCTGTGATTCTATGATTCTGTGATTCTATGATTCTGTGATTCTATGATTCTGTGATTCTATGATTCTGTGATTCTATGATTCTGTGATTCTATGATTCTGTGATTCTATGATTCTGTGATTCTATGATTCTGTGATTCTATGATTCTGTGATTCTATGATTCTGTGATTCTATGATTCTGTGATTCTATGATTCTGTGATTCTATGATTCTGTGATTCTATGATTCTGTGATTCTATGATTCTGTGATTCTATGATTCTGTGATTCTATGATTCTGTGATTCTATGATTCTGTGATTCTATGATTCTGTGATTCTATGATTCTGTGATTCTATGATTCTGTGATTCTATGATTCTGTGATTCTATGATTCTGTGATTCTATGATTCTGTGATTCTATGATTCTGTGATTCTATGATTCTGTGATTCTATGATTCTGTGATTCTATGATTCTGTGATTCTATGATTCTGTGATTCTATGATTCTGTGATTCTATGATTCTGTGATTCTGTGATTCTATGAGTCTGTGATTCTGTGATCCTCTCCTTGCAGCACTTTCTTTCCTCCTGGTGAGAGCCACACTACTGAAATACCTGAGTTTCAATTAGTATTTTCATGCTGGTTTGGAAACACACCGAGGGGTTTTTGTGTGCATAACATGAACACCTCCCACTGCAATTACTCCCTGCTCCTGGGAGAGGACCAGGCTGCATCAACATTGCCTTTCTGCTCAAGTGCTGCTGGAGTTTCAGCTCATCTTACAAACGTGCCATTGTCTCCTGAAATTACAGTACTGAGCACAGTTAATGCACCCAAGCCCAGATGAATGCAACTTTGATGTGTGCATCACCCCTACACAATCCCTCTGGCATGCAAATGGCAATTACACAACAGGGCTCAAACACAGCTTGAAAGCAAAAGATCTAAGGCCAATTTATTCAGTGCCCCCCAGACCTAAACGAGGTGCTTATTCCAGTGCCAGGTTGTGATCCACCAAAGTTTACTCACAAAACATTTTCCCACTGCAAATATGACAAAACTGCAATTATTATTAGCCCAAGTTGGTTTACAAGAGAAAAAAAAATAATTAAAAGCCTGTGGTTAGCTGCAGATTTTGGTTGGGCTGCCTGACAGATATCAGCTGCCAGCTAGAGCAGCAGAGCAGGCTTGAGGGACTAGGTGTAGGGGTAAGAAAACCAGGACAAGACAGGCTTGAGGGGTGTCATGGAATGACAGAGAGGAAAGAAAGGGGTGGCATGGAATGACAGAGAGGAAAGAAAGGGGTGGTATGGAATGACAGAGAGGAAAGAAAGAGAGAGAAGAGGGATAATGTAGTTGAAAAGGATAAGGTTAAAAAAAAAAAGAGAAAACAAATAGAGTTAAAAGGAATATAAAAACACAGAAAGCAAGCAAAGAAAAGAGATAAACATATGTGAGGAAAAAAAAGGGAATTGAGAAAAAAAAACCAGAGTAGACAGGGCAAAAAATAAAATAGAAGAATTGGCCAAAGATAGTTCCCCTTCAACACTTGCCACAGACTAACTTACCAGGGCAAGAGCACAGCCATGTGCTTTCATCTTTTAGACTGAGCCAGTTTAGGCTTCTTCTGCTGCAACCAAGCAGAATAAATCCCCATTTCTCATATTAAACAGCACCAGGCTTGAGCTGGAGAGCAGAGTTCTCCCCAGCACAGCTAACAAGGAAAGCCCTTGCCACGTGGCACCTAGTCCTAGATGCTTTGTGTGCAAGCTCTGCCACAAAAGCCTGATTGAATAGGAAAAAGAAAAGAGAGAGAGAGATGTAAGGTCACTAATTTAGCAGCACATTGTGACAGCACTAGAGAGCTCCAAACAAGGGCAGGCACATGTGATTAACAGGTATAGAACTGTACAGCTGGGGGGGGGAGCAGTGGGGGGATGGGAATCATCAAAGGAACAGAACTTTTCCACTACACAAAACCTGAGAAAAGTTTTGTTTTGTTTTGTTTTGTTTTGTTTTTATAACCTGCATACTTTGGAGTTACAACAGAGCTGTCAGCGAGGAGGAAAGTGAGTCATCCCAGACTTCTGGTGGATATAGCNAAAGAAAAAGAAAAAGAAAAAGAAAAAGAAAAAGAAAAAGAAAAAGAAAAAGAAAAAGAAAAAGAAAAAGAAAAAGAAAAAGAAAAAGAAAAAGAAAAAGAAAAAGAAAAAGAAAAAGAAAAAGAAAAAGAAAAAGAAAAAGAAAAAGAAAAAGAAAAAGAAAAAGAAAAAGAAAAAGAAAAAGAAAAAGAAAAAGAAAAAGAAAAAGAAAAAGAAAAAGAAAAAGAAAAAGAAAAAGAAAAAGAAAAAGAAAAAGAAAAAGAAAAAGAAAAAGAAAAAGAAAAAGAAAAAGAAAAAGAAAAAGAAAAAGAAAAAGAAAAAGAAAAAGAAAAAGAAAAAGAAAAAGAAAAAGAAAAAGAAAAAGAAAAAGAAAAAGAAAAAGAAAAAGAAAAAGAAAAAGAAAAAGAAAAAGAAAAAGAAAAAGAAAAAGAAAAAGAAAAAGAAAAAGAAAAAGAAAAAGAAAAAGAAAAAGAAAAAGAAAAAGAAAAAGAAAAAGAAAAAGAAAAAGAAAAAGAAAAAGAAAAAGAAAAAGAAAAAGAAAAAGAAAAAGAAAAAGAAAAAGAAAAAGAAAAAGAAAAAGAAAAAGAAAAAGAAAAAGAAAAAGAAAAAGAAAAAGAAAAAGAAAAAGAAAAAGAAAAAGAAAAAGAAAAAGAAAAAGAAAAAGAAAAAGAAAAAGAAAAAGAAAAAGAAAAAGAAAAAGAAAAAGAAAAAGAAAAAGAAAAAGAAAAAGAAAAAGAAAAAGAAAAAGAAAAAGAAAAAGAAAAAGAAAAAGAAAAAGAAAAAGAAAAAGAAAAAGAAAAAGAAAAAGAAGAAAAAGAAACAGAAAAAAAAAGGCAAAGTAATGTGAAATAATTTACAAATGCTTACTCATTGGAGGAGACACCGAAAAAGATTAATTTAGAAGATGCAAATGTGGTCTTGAATCTTTTAAAGAAAAAAAACAAATAGAATCACAGAATTGTCAGGGTTGGAAGGGACCTCAAGGAGCATCCAGTTCCAACCCTCCTGCCATGGGCAGGGACACCTCACACTACAGCAGGTTGCTCAGAGCCACATCCAGCCTGGCCTTAAAAACCTCCAGGGATGAGGTNTTCAGTCCTATCACTCCCTGACACCCTAAAAAGTCCCTCCCCATCTCTCTTGTAGGCAAAGAAAACCCAAACCAAAACAACAAAATCCAAACCCAAACCAAAACCAATCAACCAACCAAACAAAAACAACCCCACACAAAACCAACCACACCCCCCCCCAACCAAAACAAACCCCAAACCACCAAAAACCCAAATAAGCAAAGAGGAATTATGTCAGAAAGACTGAAGCAGACAAAACACAACAAATCTGTTTGCCTTCTCATGGAGAGTGATGCAAAGCTAGGACCTTACCCTTTTAAACCTGGTTTACTCTTTATTTTAATCAAAATCTTGTTTCTATGATTAACATCCATGTTTAGACACACCAAGATGAAGTCTCTTGCTCTCACATAAAATACAGCCTTAACCCCTGCAAGTAGTTAAGAATTCAACCAACCCTTGATGGAAAGGCACATGCATCAATTATCATTTGCAGTAAGAACAAGAATGCAAGTAGCACAAAAATCTTGATGAAATTCACAGGATCACAGAATGTTAGGGGTTGGAAAGGACCTCAGAAGCTCATCCAGTCCAACCCCCCCGCCAGAGCAGGAGCACCTAGAGCAGATCACACAGGAACACATCCAGACAGGTTTGGAATATCTCCAGAGAGGGAGACTCCACAACCCCCCTGGGCAGCCTGTTCCAGTGTTCTGGCACCCTCACAGGGAAAACATTTTTCCTTCTCCATGTTTCCATGGAACTTCCTATGCTTCAGCTTCCACCCATTGCTCCTTGTCCTGTCTTTGGGCATCACTCAGCAGAGCCTGGCTCCATCCTCTTGGCACTCACCCTGCACATCTTGATCAACATGAATGAGGTCACCCATTAGTTTCCTCCAAGTCAAAGAGCCCTCAGCTCCCTCAGGCTCTCCTCATAAGGAAGATCTTCCACTCCCTTCAGCATTTTTGTGGCTCTGTGCTGGACTCTTTCAAGCAGTTCCCTGAGGTCCTTCCTGAACTGAGAGGCCCAGAACTGGACACAATATTCCAAATGCAGCCTCACCAGGGCAGAGCAGAGGGACAGGAGAACCTCTCCCGACCTACTAACTCATCCCAGGATGGCATTGGCCTTCTTGGCCGCCAGAGCAAATTGCTGGCTCATGGTCAACCTTCCTCAAGATGAGGAGAAGCCATTCCAGTAGCAAGTGAATGACATTTTTAAGCAGGAATAAACAGACTAAACTTTAGTAATCCTTCTGAAGACTCATTCTAAGTTTCTCTG
Organism: Indicator maculatus; assembly: GCA_013399975.1. Classification (NCBI taxonomy): domain Eukaryota; kingdom Metazoa; phylum Chordata; class Aves; order Piciformes; family Indicatoridae; genus Indicator; species Indicator maculatus. The sequence continues at coordinate 320,095 of VXBD01004204.1, read as the reverse complement.
CTGAAATCCTCCATAAATATTCAAGGTAATTACTGCATAATCACTGAGTCATGTGGGTCTGATTTCTTTTAAGAGAGGTGAAAAATGTGAATTGTCTCTTCAAGCAGGGCAGGAAACCCTAGGGGAAGGAGTTCAGGTTTATGTTTAAGTGCATTATTGTTTTCCAGTTAAAGCAGTCTAGTCAATCTCTCAGAGGAGGTTTGACTGCACAAATCCCTGCTTTCTCTCCATTCTTTGGAGTACTGAGTAAGATTTCACTATTTCAGTCTTTAGAACATCCTTTTCTCAGAATTGGTTTAAAAAAAACCCAACAACAAAAAACCCACTCCAAAACAACAACAACAAAAAAACCCCAAGCACAAAGAAATTAAAGCAAAAAAAAAAAAGCAAAAAAATTTCATATAATTGGAATACTTTCACAACAGAATTCCTGAAGTCAAAGGTTTCCTTCTATAAACTTAAGTAGAATTTACAAGATCAAAGAAACCATATACCTTTAAGCCATAATCTTATTAAGGCTTTATAACTGTGGGTCTGTGCTCAGCAGTGCTGTGCATGTAATAATGAGTTTTAAGGGATCCCTTAAATGGTATTATAAGGGATCTGATCAATGTCTATCAATAGCTGAGGGCTGGGGGGGCAAGTGGAGGGGGCCAAGCTCTTTTGGGTGGTTCACAGTGATAAGCCAAGGAACAACAGGTTCAAATGTGAACAGAGAAGGTTTCAGCTCAACATGAGGAGAAACTTCTTTGCAGTGAGGGTGACAGAGCCCTGGAACAGGCCGCCCGGAGAGGTTGTGGAGTCTCCTTCTCTGGAGACTTTCCAACCCCACCTGGATGCATTCCTGTGCATTCTACCCTGGGTGATCCTGCTTTTGGCAGGGGGGTTGGATTCGATGATCTCTGGAGGTCCCTTGAGTACTGTGTCCAGTTCTGGGCCCCTCAATTCCAGAAAGATATTGAGTTGCTCAAATGTGACCAGAGGAGGGCTACAAAGCTGATAAATCTGGAGCACAGCCCTGTGAGGAGAGTTTGAGGGAGCTGGGGGTGTTTAGCCTGGAGAAGAGGAGGCTCAGGGCAGACCTCATTGCTGTCTACAACTACCTGAAGGGAGGTTGTAGCCAGGTGGGGGTTGGTCTCTTCTCCCAGGCAACCAGCAACAGATCAAGAGGACACAGTCTCAAGCTTTGCAGGGGGAAGTTTAGGCTTGATCTTAGAAAGAAGTTCTTCCCAGAAAGAGAGATTGGCCACTGGGAGGTGGTGGGGTCAGCATCCCTAGAGGTGTGGAAGCAATGCCTGGATGAGACACTTAGTGCCATGGTCTGGTTAATTAGGTAGGGTTGGGTGATAGGTTGGACTTGATGATCTCAGAGGTCTCTTCCAACCTGGCTGATTCTGTGATTCTGTGATACGATTCCATGATCACAGACATAAGGTAAGTGTCTGTACAACAGACTTTGCCAGCTGAGTCTCCCCTATATGTTTCAAACCCTCTCCACCTTCCATTGCTGTTCTTAAAACCTTACTGAAAAAACTAGCACAGGCTTTTAGCTCACCTTTTTTTCCCCCTGCATGAAGGAAGAGCCACCCTAGAAGTTAATGCAGTGAACTGAGTCCATTGTAGCCAAATCAAGCAATGTTGTGCAGCAGATCTTGACTTTGCCACCCACTGAAATTTGAATGAGGACAAGGTGCCTGTGGGGAAGGCACAGAACTGCAGCCCTCTGCTCTTACACAAACTGGGATTGGAAGCTAGGGAAAGGAAATCAACACATCTCCATCTGTAAAATGAGGGTAACAGTTGAACTAAATTTTTCCATCCAGGCCTTGAATGAGCAAATCCTCAAAGCCTGGGCTGCTCTGGTGTGAGCTGTCAGGAAGGTATTAGGCAGCTGGAAGGTCAGAGTTTGACTGAAAACTGTTTTGAGAAGCATCTCTCTCCTGAAGCAAGGCACTCAGGACAACAAGACGACATCAACAACACACACTGCCTTCTGTGGTCTTTTCCTGAGCCAAAAGCAAGTGTCCCTGCAAAATATGCAATTAACAAGATGCTAAAATTGTTCTGTGGTGATGAAAGTACTCAGAAGCATTCATTTTTAGCTCTCAAATCATTTGGGTAGGCTTTTCAAGGGACTGCATAAACACAGTCATTGGCAGCCTCAGATTATTGTGCCACCTTCTTCCTATGGCTGTAAAGCTCTCCAAGCCTTTAGGTTCCCTCTCATTAGCACTGGCAAAGTGCTGGCAATTTCTCCTGGAATTTAGCTCTTCCTCTAGGGTGAGAAGTCCCCTCTCTGCTCATATGATGAACATATGGATGGCTAGGGAAAAGTGCTCAGCTTTCCTTCCTCTTAAATCACTTTTTTTTTTCTTTTTTTTCCTCCCCAGTGATCTTTTCACAGAACATAAAGAAGTTTATTTTAATCTCCCTTTCCAAACTCAGATCCAGTGGGATGTTACACAAGAAACAGCTTTTGCCAGAAAATTGGTGGAAAGGTTTCTTCTGTAAGCTTTGCACATTGTGCTTTTCTTCCATCTCTCCCTTATCCCTCCCAGTCTCTACCAATTATTCAGTCCTGGAAAATGCCAAGATTTCAGTTGGTTGTTCTTGCTTCCCACTGGATCCGGGTCCTGGCAGCTATTTCCTGACAAGTGCCTTGCAAAGGGCCACCTGGGCCAGCTGTGGCCAACTGACAACTAATAACCAAGCAGCACTTCCAGCAGCTTGGTGGGAATTGTTCATGGCTGCTGTGCTCTACAGCAGGCACAGCTGCATCCAGCATTTTCTGGAACCTGCTCTCCTATGACAAGTGTTTTAGAGTAGGGCTGCTCAGAAGTAAGGCAGGCACAAAAGCTGGACAGCAGATTCTACCCTCCACTGCCTGCAAGGGGTTTGGATGAAAAAGAGATTTAATGTTGGCTCCCTGTGACCACAGGTGACTATAGCCTGGAGAAGAGGAGACTCAGGGGGGACTTTGTCACACTCTACAGCTGCCTGAAAGGAAGTTGTAGTCAGGTGGGGGTCAGGCTCTGCTCCCAGGCAGCTTGTGACAAGAGGAGAGGGCATGGCCTGAAGTTGTGCCAGGGGAGGGTTAGGTTGGATGTTAGGAAGCACTTCCTGATGGAAAGGGGAATTAGAGACTGGGATGGACTGCCCAGGG
>VXBD01004204.1:260673-312673 GCA_013399975.1 Indicator maculatus | reverse complement strand
ATGCTGCTTTGGCAGGGGGGTTGGACTGGATGATCTCTGGAGGTCCCTTCCAACCTCTAACATTCTGTGATTCTGTGCAAGATCCACAGATATTAATGTCTCATCTGTCTGATTCAGCAGTCTCCCCCAAATGCCTCTGTCTCTCCTGTTCTTTGAGAACAAGAGGCTCTGTCACACTAAAGTCCCACACCAAATGCTGCCCATTTACTTGAACTGTAATTTTGGAACACTGCCCAGGTGTATTACATGTGGGGGGTTGAGTATCTGGTTTCCATTCCAGGGACCAGGCAGTAAAATGTTTATCATTTAGGGGCTTGGAGTTTTTGGCTAATTTCATAGAATCACAGAATTATCAGGGTTGGAAGGGACTTCATCTAGTTCCAACTTCCCTGCCATGGGCAGGGACACCTGACACTACAGCAGGTTGCTCACAGCCACATCCAGCCTGGCCTTAAATACCTCCAGGGATGAGGCTTCCACCACCTCCCTGGGCAACCTGTTCCAGTGTCTCACCACCCTCATGGGGAAGAACTTCTTCCTAACATCCAATCTGTTTGTGAGTAATGACTGGGACTATTCATGTCCTCAAAGCCAGGCAGATGCCCAGGAGATTTCCAGCAAAGTTAAATCCCAGTAACATAGTGGTCTCCAACTCAGAGCTTTTAGTCACATGCTCTCACTTTTTCTTTACCTCATACACTGTGTATTTTTGAGTAACTCTTTCTCTCCTTAAGCTCTAAATTGATGACACAATTTGCCTCTTATTTCACACTCATAGCTTTGTCTTCATATCAGACAGCTAAAACTAAATAATTGTGGGGGGCTGCAGGTCTTGAACATCTTTCCCTAGATCCAAAATGCTTTGTGAGAAATAATCAAACCTTTCAGCACCTCAAAGCCACTTAAATAGTTAGGAGGAAAGGATTCTGACACAGCTCAAGTCTTTCTTTTCAGACCAGGGTTCTCTGTCCTGGTTAATTCCTCCTCTCTGTCTGCCCTCCCCTGCTAACAAAACTTTAACCACCTTTGATTCATAACTCTTTTACCAGCTCTATCTGCCTGGGGGCTATGTCTTCTGAAGGCTTGATTACATCGTACTTCACATAGCCACCAAAATCCATTTTATCTCTGAAGTCCTTTTTATTTGTTATTTTTATGGTCACCTCCTACCTCTTCAGTTTTCGTTTTGTCATTCATTGAGTGAGTCTCCATTCTGCAGCATCTTTTTTTTTCCTTCTTCCTTCTTTTAATGAGCACCATTACAGTTCCACCCTCTTTTATCAGCCTTTGAATATTTGTCTTAATTTCTTATTCTTTGGATTGCAAACCTGACTCTTTGCATGTATTTTCCTTTATGCTTGCATCACATGAAATCCAACCAGAATTACTTTGAAGAAGAATTCCCTTTTTCTTTACATACCCTTTTAATTTTTGCTAATCAGTTCTTCTTTTAGTTAAGAGAATATCACTTGTCCTTGAACTTCTAGTGATGGAAAACACATTCTTCTTTTTATTTTTCTCGCCTTTTCCACCTGTTGAGTTCATGTTGGAACAGACCCCCAGGATCACCAAGGCCAACCCAGAACCCTACTCTACAAGGCTCACCCCTAAACCACAGACCCAACCACCACAGCCAAACCACCTTCAAACACAGCCAGGCTTGGGGACTCCACCACCTCCCTGCCCACCACATTCCAATCCCTGACCACTCTTGCCCTGGAAAAATGTTTCCTAATGTCCAGCCTAAACCTAACCCAGTGGCAGCTTGAGGCCATTCCCTCTTCTTCTATCACTAATTACCTGGGAAAAGAGACCAGCACCAACCCCTTCCCAATATCCTCTCAGGTAGTTGTAGAGAGCCAGAAGGTCTCCCCTCAGCCTCCTCTTTTCCAAACTAACCATCCCCAGCTCCTTCAGTTGCTCTCCATCAGATTTCTTCTCCAGGCCCTTCACAGCTTCCTTGCCCTCCTCTGCACTGGCTCCAGCACCTCCACATCTCTCTTGTGTTGAGGTGCCCAAACCTGGACACAATACTCAAGGTGTGGCCTCTCCAGAGCTGAGTCCCAGGGGACAATCCCCTCCCTGCTCCTGCTGGACACAGCATTCCTAATCCCAGCCAGGATGCCATTGGTTTTCTTGGCCACCTGGGCACACTGCTTGCTCACATATGTTGTAGCAGCCACATTTTTAAAACACCACCAGATATCACAGTAGTTTCTTTCCTCAGAAGCAGAGTTGCAGTCCTGGAGTCACTCCTTCAAACACTGTCCCTTCTCAGTGCTCCTTGTTGCCCTCTCAGCTCCCATCTCCCTCCTTGCAGCTTACAGCATTTACTGATGATACCAGCCAGAAGCATTTCATATTATTATTAATGTTAGTGTTAGTAGTATAATCTGAGATTCCCTTATTCCACTAATTATTTTGCCACATAATTAACTCAGTAATTTAAGAAATTAGAATAGCAAGTAACGGAGTCTCCTTCTCTGGAGACTTTTCAAAACCTTCCTAGATATATTCCTGTGCAGCCTGCCCTAGGGGATCCTGCTTTGACAGAGGGGTTGGACTCAATCTCTGGGGGTCCTTTCCAACCCTTAACATTCTGTAATTTTGAGAATAAGACATTTGGGGGGGAAGGGAGGGGGGAAAGCATGTAAGAAAATTATTGATTGCAGAATATTGAACCAAGAAACTTCTCATTGCTCTCAAGACCCAAGGAACTGCTTGAAAGAGTCCAGCACAAACCCACAAATGTGATGGAGTGGAAGATCTTCCTTACAAGGAGAGCCTGAGGGAGCTGAGGGCTCTTTGACTTGGAGGAAACTAAGGGGTGACCTCATCCATGTTTATAAAGGTGTGAAGGGTGAGTGCCAAGAAGATGGAGCCAGGCTCTGCTGGGTGATGCCCAATGACAGCACAAGGGGCAATGGTGGAAGCTGAGGCATAGGAAGTTCCATGGAAACACAGAGAAGGAAAAATGTTTTCCCTATGAGGGTGCCAGAACACTGGAAGAGGCTGCCCAGGGAGGTTGTGGAGTCTCCCTCTCTGGAGATATTCGAGACCTGCCTGGATGTGTTCCTGTGTGACCTGCTTAGGTGCTCCTGCTCTGGCAGGAGGGTTGGACTGGATGAGCTTTGGAGGTCCCTTGCAGCCCCTAAATTTCTATGATTCTGTGATACTTGGCTCTGGAATATTGACAGTGTCTTGCTGCTTTTACTTGCATTAAAGTTTGTTGCATCTTTCTTTCTTGGATATGAAAAAAAAAAAAATATAGAAGCAAGCCCTAAACCAAATATCAATGAAAGCAGCTAAAGATACAGAAGATTAGTAAAGTTTTGAGTTTTAGCAAGGTCATGATAATTCTGAACATTTCTCTGTCTTGGTAGAGAATAAAAATACCTCCATGGATGGATGTGAGGAAGAAGTTCTTCCCCATGAGAGTGGTGAGAGCCTGGAATGGGTTGCTCCCTCAACCATGGGGAGGTGGTTGAGGCCCCATCCCTGGAGATGTTTAAGGCCAGGCTGGATGAGGCTCTGGCCAACCTGATGTAGTGTGAGGTGTCCCTGTCCATGGCAGGGGGATTGGAACTGGATGATCCTTGTGGTCCCTTCCAACCCTGACTGATTCTATCCTTGGGCCCTTCCGAAAAGCTCCCGGACGGGCCATTATTCCCGGCACACATGAGATGTGAGCACCATCCAGTGGCAAGGGAAGCGAATCACAGCTTTTGCTCCTGATCCCCTCTTCCTTTTCCTCAAACCACAGAATCTAGCAAGGCAATTTAAATCATAGAATCACAGAAATGTCAGGGTTGGAAGGGACCTCAAGGAGCACCTAGTTCTAACCCACCCCGCCATGGGCAGGGACACCTCACAGGTTGCTCAGAACCACATCCAGCCTGGCCTTAAAAACCTCCAGGGATGAGGCTTCCACCACCTCCCTGGGCAACCTGTTCCAGTGTCTCACCACCCTCATGGTGAAACACTTCTGCACTTCAGGGTGTTGAATCATGGTTAAAACCACACTGAACATCTGGCCTAGACAGCACATGCATCCTGGGCTTTCTCAAGCCTGAAAAAAACTGCTCAGAAACGCTAATTTGAGGTAGTAGGATGCAGCTGACTGAGAAGCAGTGGTTGGAATGAGTGGAAAATCTACACACTTGTTAAAAGTGTACCCAGAGAAAGGCAAAAGGGCATAAACAAGGCATAACCCCTACCAGAATCATAGAATCATAGAATCACAGAATCATAGAGTCATAGAATCATAGAATCAGTCAGGGTTGGAAGGGATCTCAAGGATCATCTAGTTCCAACCCCCCTGCCATGGGCAGGGACACCTCACACTAGATCAGGCTGGCCAGAGCCTAATCCTCAGAGAATAATCCTCAGCAGGCTGCTTGAGTAGCCTTAGAAGCCTTTGTGAGGCTTAAACAGAAGTAGCCATTGCACTTGGAAACTAAGCTCTTGCTCACATTCTGCATACCAGGTCTTGTGGAGCAGTAGACCTTTGGCCATCCATCTCTTGCATAACTAAAGCAGGCAGGTCAGCCACTACAACAGACCTCTGCACTCCATGGATGAGGCACAGAGGGAGGCATGACAACCATCTTGAGCTGTCACTTACTTCAGTGGCCTGATGTGATAGGATGGTGGAAAGCTGCTGCTGCTGCTCTGCCATAAGGGAAGGGCAAGTTCAGGACCACCTGAGGAACCTCAATATACATAAATCTATGGGGCCTCATCAGGTGCATCCCAGTTTAAGAAAGATGTTGAGATGCTTAAATGTGTCCAGAGAAGGGCAACAAAGCTGGGGAGGGGTCTGGAGCACAGCCCTGTGAGGAGAGGCTGAGGGAGCTGGGGGTGTTTAGCCTGGAGAAGAGGAGGCTCAGGGGAGACCTCATTGCTCTCTACAACTACCTGAAAGGAGGTTGTAGCCAGGTGGGGGTTGGTCTCTTCTCCCAGGCAACCAGTGACAGAAGGAGAGGACACAGCCTCAAGCTGTGCCAGGGGAGGTTTAGGCTGGGTGTGAGGAAGAAATTCTTCCCAGAGAGACTGGCCATTGGAATGTGCTGCCCAGGGAGGTGGTGGAGTCACTGTCCTTGGAAGTGTTTCAAGTAAGCCTGGATAAGGCACTTAGTGCCATGGTTTAGTTGATGAGATGGTGCTGGGTGATAGGTTGGACTTGATGATCTTGAAGGTCTTTTCCAACCTTAATCACCTTTCTGTGACTCTCTGAATTGGCTGATGTAACTGCAAAGCCACTCTCTCTAGTATTTGCAAAGTCCTGGCAGTTCAGGTGAAGTCCCTGGAGACTGGAAGAAGGGAACCCTGCACCCATTTTTCAAAAGGGTGAAAAAGAGGACCCTGGAAATCAGCAACCTGCCAACCTCAGCGCTGTGCCTGAGAAGATCATGGAACAGATTCTCCTGGAAGCACCACTGGCACACATGGAGTACAGGGATGTGATTTGAGACAGCCAGCATGGCTTCACCAAGCCCTGGTCCTGCCTGACCAACCTAGTGGCTTTCCATGGTGGTGTAACTACATGACCAATAGATGTCATCTACCTGGACTTTTGTAAAGCCTTTGGCAGAGTCACCCCCAACATTCTTCTCTCTAAGATGGAGAGAGATGGATTTGATGGGTGGAATGTCCAGTGAATAAGGAATTAGTTGAATGATTGCACCCAAAGAGAAGTGATCAATGGCTTGATAACCTGATGGAGATGGGTGATGAAGACAAATGTCTTCATCAGTGAAGATGGTGAGACTGGGGGACACCATTGGCAAGTTTGCAGATGATACCAACCTGAGTGGTGCAGTTGACAAGACTGAAGGATAGGATGGGTGCCACCCAGAGAGACCTGGAGAGCAGGGCTGAGAAGAATCTCATGAGGTTCAGTAAGGCAAGGTGCAAGGTCCTGCACCTAAGTTGGGGCAATCCTTGATATCAATCCAGGCTGGGGGATGATAAAATTGAGAGCAATCCTGCAGAAAAGAACTTGGGGGTATTGGTGGACAAGAAGCTGGACATGAGCAATGTGCACTTGCAGCCCAGAAGGCAAATCACATCCTGGGCTGCATCAAAAGAAGCATGGCCAGCAGGTCAGGAGGTGATTCTGCCACTCTGCTCTGGTGAGACCTCACTTGGAGTAGTGTGTCCATCTTTGGGACTCCCAACAGAAGAGAGACACAGACCTGCTGGAGTGGGTCCAGAGGAAAGCCACAAAGATGATCAGAGGGCTGGAGCACCTCTCCTATGAAGACAGGCTGAAAGAATTGGAGCTGTTCAGCCTGGAGAGGTTCTGGGGAGACTTTATGGTAGCATTTCAGTGTCTGAAGGGACCTACAGGAAGGCTGGGGAGGGACTGCTTAGAAGGTCTTGTTGTGATAGAATGAAGGGCAATGGTTTGGAAACTGCTGCAGGGTAGACTTAGATTGGACATAGGAGGAAGTTCTTTACAATGAGAGTGGTGAAATACTGGAACAGGTTGTCCAGGGGTGTGGTTGAGGCCCTGGTTCCTGAGGGCATTCAAGCTCACACTTGATGTGGCCCTGGGCAGCCTGATCTAAGTTGGAGGTGCCCATGCTCACTGCAGGGGGGTTGAACAAGATGACCTTTGAAGATCTCTTCCAACTCAGTGCAATTTGTGCATCTGAGAATCATTTGGACATGGGTGCCCTGAGTCCAACAGCAATCCTTCACACACATGCTGCAGACTGAGCAGCTCCCTGCTACATGCTAACATTGCAATTCAGAGAACTGCTCTCAGCCCTGTGTTATGTGCATGACTTCTAACACATTGAAGATGTCTGATAACTGTACATAGCTTTTTCTCAACTAATGCTACTAATTCTACTTTCTGATGATTGGAAATTACTTCAAAAGCTCTCAGGTTGGAAATGGAAAATTATCTTGGATTATCCTTCATAGGTAAGAGTTATGCCTGAGAAACTTGGTATCAAGTTGCTAAGATGTTTAGTCTAGGATTTTGCTCCTTTTCATAGAATCCTTAGGGTTGGAAGGGACCTCAAGGATCATCCAGTTCCAACCCCCCTGCCATGGGCAGGGACACCTCACACTAGATCAGGTTGCTCAGCGCCACATCTACCCTGGCCTTAAAAACCTCCAGGGATGAGGCTTCCACCACCTCCCTGGGCAACCTGTTGCATTTAATTTGTGTCATAGCTTTCCCACACTCTCCAAATGATGCTCTTGAAGCACACACTTTCTAAGACTTGCATTTACCTCAACTGAATTGGTGGCTGGGGCCCCATCCCTGGAGATACTCAAAGTGAGGCTCAACAGGGCTCTTGGGCAGCCTGATCTAGTTGAGGATGTCCCTGCTGACTGCAGGGGTGGTTGGACTGGATGACCCTTGGAGGTCCCTTCCAGCCAGGACCATTCTATGAATGTGCTTCTTTGATGTTGGGACAGGTAACTACGTTCTGCCCTTTGCTTACTAGAGGTAGCAAAGTCAGAATTTACACCTCACTTCAGAGCTTTTTGAAGCTAAGAAATGTATCATGTATTATCTTCCAGAGTATCATGCCAGTTTAGACTTGTTAGGGGTGGAAGGGACCTCAAGGATCAGCCAGTTCCAACCCCCCTGCCACGGGCAGGGACACCTCACACTAGAGAAAGTTGCTCAGAGCCACATCCAGCCTGTGTGTACAAAGTCCTTATTTAATAGAATGGAATGGTTGGTTAACAGAAACCCAGGTTCTCTGGGGCTCTGAGAAACCTGCTCCAGTTGCAGAAGTTCCTGCTGACTGCAGGAGGGTTGGACAAGATGACCTTTAAAGGTCCCTTCCAACTTGGTGCATTCTATGACTCTATTTCTATGATTCTAAGATATGGCCTTGGATTTTTTGTTTTTTGGTTTTTATTTTTTTTTTGCTTGCAGGTTCTCAGCATCTCTGTTCAGATGGTAAATGTTGTAATAAGCCAGCTGAGGGCAAAGCAGGCTGTGTTGCAGCTTAAGGGTGTGAGGAAAGCACAGGGGAATGACTTGCCAATCTCTTTATTCATAGGTTAAAATGTAATGCCATACAGCTCTTAACAATTACTGACTGAAGAAAATCATCTGCATAAAACAGAAGCAAATCTAAGGGAGATTAATTAAAAAACAAACAAACAAAAAAGAGCCATCTTGCTTCAACTTTTGAAATGATTACATACATAACAATATACATATTTACATTACAAGGATATTATATAAATATAATATATATGTAATCTTGTAACCACAATAAATATCAAGATTCCTTTTTTTTTTTAGGCACACAGCATAGAAAAAAATGCAGAATCTGCACAATCCTTAAGATTCTTGGAGTGACTCACTCTAACATTATTTTCACACTGAAAAAAGCAAATTATTTTACACAAAATATACAGCCACAGTTTATGCAGTCCCCAGTGAACAGGGAATCTTGCCTCACCTTCCTGTAAGTCTACTCCTTGATTTTTCTAACACTATTGTTCTATACAGCTATTACATAAGAAAATAGTTTGCAGGTTTGCTTTTTTTTTTTTTTTTACTCAGCTAATAGCCTAAGTAATTATCAGTGCTAATAAAGTAAGTACAGCATATCTACATAAGGTATGTACATGTGTTTACACAAACAGGGGTTTGGTGAACCACTTCTGAGCTCACTTTTAATACTGGGGGAGCTAACCTGAAAGCAGGAAAACAAAAAACAAAACAGAACAAAACATAGTAAGACAGAAGAAACCAAACCCAAACCAAAACAGAATAAAACAGAACAAACCAAAATCAAAAGAAGCAAAAAACATGATGAAAAGAAGAAAGAAAAAGAAATGTAAAGAAAAAAGGAAAGAGAAAAAGGAAAGAGAAAAAGGAAAAAAAGAAAAAGGAAAAAGAGAAAAAGAGAAAAAGAGGAAAAGAAAAAGAGAAAAAGAGAAAAGGAGAAAAGGAGAAAAGGAGAAAAAGAGAAAAAGAGAAAAAGAAAAAGAGAAAAAGAGAAAAAGAGAAAAAGAGAAAAAGAGAAAAAGAGAAAAAGAGAAAAAGAGAAAAAGAGAAAAGAGAAAAGAGAAAAAGAGAAAAAGGAAAGAGAAAAAGAGAAAAAGGAAAGAAAAATGGAAAAAGGAAAGAGAAAAAGGAGAAAGAAAAAGGAGAAAGAAAAAAAAAATAAAAGGAGAGAAAAAGCAGAGAAAAGGAGGAGAGAAAAACATGAAGGATTTTCAGTGATATTACTTCAGAAACATTTTATCATTTGAGACCTGGGCTTGTCCAGTGGTATGAACTCAGAAACATTTCACCATTTGAGTAAGACCTGGGCTTCAGAGATAGAAAACTTTAAATTTAGAAATTAATTAAAAAAAAAAAAGGAAAAAAAAAAAAAAGAAAATAAATGTTGGCTATGCTGGCAGACGTAGCCTGCCATGGATCAGTGAATGTGTTCCCTTCAGTACACATAGAACCCTCAGAGAATTCACCCCAAGGGAGCTCTCTCAACCTGTCATGGCGTTATCAAGACTGCCGCGATGGAGCACCTGAGGTCACACCCTAGCACGTGAAGCTGACCACTTCTCCTTGGAGGGCCATTGTCAGTGAGAGAGGAGGAAACAAATGGCATGGTTTGGTTTGTTTTTTTTCCCTGCAGCTACAAATCAGACTCTGGCATATCAGGCATGTCTGCCATCAGGTACCCAATCCCGTACCGTCCGTTGGGAGCGGTGTCCAGAGCTGGTGACCCAGTCTGCTTCCGATATATGTTTTTGCCAAAATTTGGAGAGGGCACTTCGCTTGGACTCTTCCCATGGATCAGACTTGTGTTATCCCCCTCCAGGTTAACAGGTTCCTTTATTATCCGTCCTCTTTTGTAGGACACAGATGCCAAACTCCCAGAGCTGTCGTCGACCAGGTTGCAACGGCGCACCAGGAAGACGATCGGGACGGGCAGTATGGCCAACACCATCAGAGATATGCAGACAATCATTCCCCATGTTGGATAGCTGTGGAACTCCTCTGTAGCCTGAGAAACCCAAGAGAGATAGCACTAATGCATCTTTACTGAAAAAAGAAAGAGCAAACCTGCAGTTCTCACCAAAGCCTGCAGTTTTCAATTGCACACTCGAGAGCTGGCACCGAGAAAGATGTCAGATCTGAACGGTCATGGAGATGTAGGATTGCTGTCTCTCTGACATGGAGCAGAGTAGGACCTCAATACAAGAGAGATGTGGAGGTGCTGGAGCAGTGCAGAGGAGGGCAAGGAAGCTGGGGAAGGGCCTGGAGAATAAATCTGATGAAGAGAGAGACTGAAGGAGCTGGGGATGGTTAGTTTGGAAAAGAGGAGGTTGAGGGGAGACCTCCTGGCTCTCTACAACTACCTGAAAGGACATTGTAAAGAGTATGGTGCTGGTCTCTTCTCACAGGTAATTAGTGATAGAACAAGAGAGAATGGCCTCAAGCTGCCACTGGGTAAATTTAAATTAAACATTAGGAAAAAAGTGTTCATGGAAAGAGTGGTCAGGCATTGGAACATGCTGACCAGAGAGGTGTTTAAAGGTGGTTTGGATGTGGTGCCTGGGGCTATGGTTTAGGGGTGAACCATGTATAGTAGGGTCCTGCGTTGGACTTGGTGATGTTCAAACTTGAATACAGAAGACTTCACCTCAACATGAGGAGAAACTTCTTTACAGTGAGGGTGAGGGAGCACTGGAATAGGCTGCCCAGGGGGGTTGTGAAGTCTCCTTCTCTGGAGACTTTCCAAACCCACCTGGATGCATTCCTGTGCAGACTATCCTAAAGGATCCTGCTCTGGCAGGGAGGTTGAACCTGATGATCTCTTGAGGTCCCTTCCACCCTCTGATTGATACCATGATACTGTGAAAAGCCCACTGAAGTTAACTCCTGCAGTGAAACTGCAGAGAACTGTACAAAGCTTAAATACAGAGGCCCCAAAATTTCTCATGAAAACAGATTAGAAAAGGCAAATCGATTAGAAACTGATTTTCAAATGCTAGGCAAGGCGTATCTGAGAGCACAGTGCCTTTGATGATGCCAAAGGCTAGGCTGCAGCCAGAGTTTGGATACTTCAGCCCTTGTCGATGGCGCTGGGTAAGAGTACTCCTCGAGCGCCCTCTAGTGGCCAAACTGTGCGATGCAGGCAGACTGAACGACCTGCAATAGCTACTGGTGCGTTGGAAGCAGAACCAAAAGTCTAAGGCAGAAACAGGTTTTTTTTCACTTAAATACTTTCTTTCTCCCCCCTTTTACAGCGAAGGTGATGGAGCACTGGAACAGGCTGCCCATGGGGGGTTGTGGAGTCTCCTTCTCTGGAGACTTTCTAACCCCACCTGGATGCATTCCTGTGCAGACTACCCTAAGTGATCCTACTCTGCAGGGAGGTTGGATTTGATGATCTCTTGAGGTCACTTCCAACCTCTGATATACTGTGAGACTGTGATCCTGAGGGTCTTCTCCACCTGAATGTTTCTGTGATTCTGTGAGACAGGTATTAATTGCAGCTATTACTCACATTGCAATATGAGTTCCCAAAGGGGAAAATGTGTGACATTGACTAAATCTCAGTATTTAATGACACATAAAGAACTAATATCTGAAATTATTTATCCAGTGTTATCCCCCATTTTCTGAAGTGAAATAAGAGATAATAAAACTGAACAACCTCCTCCAACCTTAAGAATTTGTTGAACATACATCCACAAACCAGAAGTCACAAAAAGCATGAGGGGTTCACATCAAGCACTTTAAAATACAAGCAAAAATACTCAAAAATTTAAAAAAGCATTTGTTTTACAGTAATATTACTTGAGATATGAGACATGTCATTATTTATACTGATTTTTAATTTCCAATTGCATATCTTTTGTTTTCTCATGTATATATATGTGCCCCAGCATAAGGGGGACATGGAACTGCTAGAGGGTCCAGACAAGTGCCACAAAGATGATCAGAAGGCTGGAGAACCTCCCCTGTGGGAACAGGCTGAAAGAATTTGGGCTGTTCAGTTTGGAGAAAAAAAGGCTCTGGGGATATCTTAGAGCAGCCTTCTGGTACCTGAAGGGGGCCTGCCAGAAAGCTGGAAAGAGATTTTTCACAAGGGCGTGTTGTGATAAGAGAGAATGGATTAAAGCTTGAGGAGGGCAGGTTTAGACTGGATGTCAGGAAGAAATTCTTTCCAGTGAGGGTGGTGAGACACTGGAACAGGTTGCCCAGGGAGGCTGTGGATGTCCCCTCCCTGGAAGTGTTCAAGGCCAGGTTGGATGTGACCTCCTTGAGTGACCTGGTCTAGTGGAAGGTGTCCCTGTCCATGGTAGTGGGGTTGGACCTAGATGATCTTTAAGCTCCCTTCCAACCTAAACCATTCTGTGAATCTATGAATCCAAAATACTTCAGATCACAGAATCCCAGAAACATTCAGGTTGGAAAACAGCCTCAGGATCACCAAGTCCAACCCAGAACCCTACTCTACAAAGGCCCACCCCTAAGCACCACATCCAAACCACGTTTAAACACATCCAGGCTTGGGGACTCAGTCACCTCCCTGGGCAGCTCATTTCAATGCCTGACCACTCTTTCATGATGATGATGATGATGATTGTGTCTGTGATATACATACCGTGTCTTCAATCCAAGCACTGTAGCCAGGGGGACTTAATCCCATTTGGACAATGCTAGCTACCAGCAAACACAGCAATACCAAAGGTGAAACATACTTCCACATGTAGTAATAATACTGGCTTGGAGAAAACCCAAGCATGTCCTTCAGATCCTCCATAAACCTGTGAAGGGAATGAAAGGTTATTGTCAGTGCTGTCATGGATACACAGCACCTGATTTGAGGAGACACTGAAAAGATGCAAGGCTAGAAATGGCAGCAATGGACTGAAAAACTGAGCTTGTGTTCCTAGTTCAGAGCTGATGAACAGAAGGTATCACAACACAGCTCTGAGACTTAGTACAATGCTTCTTTGGAAGCTTTAGACATTAGGAGGTCTTTCCCAGCTGAAACAATTCTATGATTCCGGGAAAGACTTTCACCCCATGTTCTGTTTGCTGCATGAAACACTTTGGAAGCATTGTGCTGGAAAGATATTTAAACTCACAGAACCATACATAAGGGAGGTGATTCTCCCCCTTCTGTTCTGCTTTCATCAGACCCCACCTGAAGTACTGCATTCAGTTCTGGTGCCCCCAAGGACATGGAGCACTTGGGCCACGAGGATGATGAGAGGGCTGAAGCACCTCCTCTATGAGGAGTCACTTAGTGAACACATTCTGGTGATTTCAGTCACAAGATGTAAAAATATTAGAGGGTTGTTCTTTTCAGCCATCACTGAGAGAAGGCTACTCACCTTCACTGACAACTGTACTGCTTCCAGCTAAGTTTTGACCCTGTTCTTTAATATCACTTTCTCTTCCTTCCTTTCTGACAACTAATTGCTACAACACTCCAAACCAAAGCTAGTTCATAAACTGAAACTTTCTTACTGTTACTGCCATTAACAGTTTGCTTTGTTCCTTACTCAGGCTGCCTGGAACACTGCAGGGTCTGTTCAGAATACTCATCCTCATGGGCTGCTTAGATCATAGCTATTACTTCCTGAATCCTTTCACTTGCCATCTTACTTCTATATAAATTCCTCATACTTGTACATCCAGCCTCCTTTTTAACTCTCTCATTTTGCCTCTTTTACTGCACTCTCCTCTCTTTTAGTGGAACACTGCAACAGGTTGCCCAGGGAGGTGGTTGAGGCTCCTTCCCTGGAGATATTCAAGGTGAGGCTCGATGAGGCCCTGGGCATCCTGATCTAGCTGGGGATGTCCCTGCTGACTGCAGGGAGATCAGACTGGATGACCTTTGGAGGTCCCTTCTGGCCCAGACCACTCTGTGATTCTGTGACTTTAGATCTGTTGCAATCATGCTTTGGGCTTCAGTGCACTCTCCTGATGCCTTATATCATCTTGCTCCAAAATTTGTCCTTAAAACCAGATTAAATTCACATCCAGACTGACCCACTTTCTACTTACCTCCATTTACATGTACATTTCAAATACTTCAAGCAGTATGATTAAAACATGTTAATATGGACAGATCCAGTCCCTTCACTCACTTGTCTATTCCATAAATTCTTGTGACTGCAATGTTCTCCAGAATGACCACAATTAGCAGGGGCAGAGTAGCTGAGTAGTCATCAAACATCGTCACAAAGTAATTCCCAGAGCGCTGCACAAAGATCAGGCCAATGAAAAATGCTACCAAGCAGCAGATGACTGGAACAGAGGACAGAAACCTGGACTGTAAATCATAAAAGCTCCACAGCCAAAGAGGAAATAAAGAGACTTTGGAACAGCAAAGATACACTTTAATGCATTATTTCATATAATCAAAATTTGAGAACATTTTGCTTTCTAGGGGGGGGTGGTCTCGATTTGAAGTGCTTTAGGAATCTTAGCCATTCCCTATGCAAGGGAGAAGTGATGAAATAGGAATTACTGGAATTGCCCTATTACAGCAGTCCTGATTAAGCAGCAGAGACAACCAGCAAGTGACTATTTCTCATGAAATGTTTGACTCCAGATGAACACAAAGCTACGTTACCTGAACTGGTAAGCTAAACGCCACACATCGCATCACTTGGATCACTGGATCACTTTTGGGAACTTAGAAGTGAAATGACCAAAGTTTCAGACTCTAATTCCAGAAAATATGTAAAGGTTGAATAAACTTTCTCCAAAGATCATTCATGGCATGGAGTTGCACTAGGACAGGCTGAGGGAGCTGGGGTTGTTCAGACTGGAGAGAGAAGGCTCCAGGGAGACCTAATAGCAACCTTCCAGTACCTGAAGGGGGCTACAAGAAAGCTGCAGAGGGACTGGTTACAAAGGCCTGGAGTGATAGGATGAGGGGCAATGGTTTGAAATTAGAGAAGAGCAGATTTAGACTGGATGTTAGGAACAAGTTCTTTACCATGAAGTTGGTGGAACAGTGGAACAGGTTGCCCAGGGAGATAGTTGAAGCACGATCCCTGGAGATATTCATGGTCAGGATCAACAGGAAACCTGATCTAGTGGAGGATGTCCCTGCTCTAGTGAGAAGATAGTTCACTCACCAGTAAGAATTTCTTTCCTGACCTTGAAGGTATCAACAATGGGTGTGATGATGCCTTCAATGGTTCCAAACATACTTCCAAGTCCCAAATTTACCAGCATGAGGAAGAACATGACTGACCAGAAAGGAGAAGCAGGGAAATGGGTCATTGCTTCTGTAAAGGCAATAAAAGCTAAACCAGTTCCTTGAACTGCCTGTCAAGAGGAAAAAAAAAATCCACATTATTGTTCATTAAGAGTAATTTTTTTGGGTAGTTTGGTAGCCTGGCTGGGTATATATGAATTGTCATTGATTAAATCTTGAAGGTGAAAAGGGATCTTGCTTGCATATCTAATATGTGACTCTTCCAAATCTGCAAACTTATTAATACTATCTACTGAAACATTGGATGTGGCTGAGAACATGGAAGTTGATCAATATTAATGACACACTTCTTCCACAGAATCACAGAATACAAGTTTGGAAGGGATCTCAAAGGATCATCTTGTTCCACCTTTCTTGGCAGAAGCATGGTCTAGACAAGATGGCCCAGCACTTCCCTGGGGACATTATTCCAATGTCTGACTGTGAGAAATTTTCTTCATGAGCACCTCTCCTATGAGGACAGACTGAGAGAGTTGGGGTTGTTCAGTGTGGAGAAGAGAAGGCTCTGAGGAGACCTTCTTGTGGCCTTCCAGTATCTGAAGGGGGCTACAAGAAAGCTGGGAAGGGACTTTTTAGGGTGTCAGGGAGTGATAGGACTGGGAGGAATGGAACAAAAATAGAAATGGGGAGATTGAGATTGGATGTTAGGAATTCTTCAGCATGAGGGTGGTGAGACACTGGAACAGGCTGCCCAGGGAGGTGGTGTCAGCCTCATCTCTGGAAGTTTTGAAGGCCAGGCTGGATGTGGCTCTGAGCAACCTGATCTAGTGTGAGGTGTCTCTGCCCAGGGCAGGGAGGTTGGACTAGATGACCTCTGAGGTCCCTTCCAACCTAAGCCATTCTATGATGTGTTCCAAATCAGCAAAGACTAAATTAAGGTATCAGACTCAAATGCAGCCCTGCACAGAACCATGTTCTCTATGATCACACTGCCCACAGGTACACTGCACTGATACTCTTAAGTGTACTTCACAGTTTACTTCAGGCTTACAAATATTGATCTGCTCAGAACCTCTGCATTTCAGGTTCACTTATTACTCTCACCTTGTTAAGTTCATCTTCAATTTGACATGATTTCAGACCAAGAGACTCAAACTCTTCCTCTTTAACTTTCTGAATAATGTCATAAACTAAATTGTAATCTTCTGCTGTAATGCTGGAGAAATTGATATGATGTGGTATCATATCCTGGCTCAGATTGCCTACTTTCAAGAGTTTTAAGATCTTCTCTGAATTTCTGTAAAACACAACAAAAGAGAGAAATAAAACTCGATGATCTGTGGTAACTCCTAACTTAAATATGCCATTAAAATAATTTTTTTTTTAAAAAGAAAATGGATATTCATACTGGATAACACATTTTTCATTTATGATATTGGCTTTGAAGCCCAGAACTGCAAACACCACCAAAGTTGCCAGCACAGAAGTGAAAAAATTGATGAAGGACACCAGTACAGCATCAAAATGGCAGTTGTTGTCTCTCTTGTTGTAGCTTGAAAAGGCAATGACTCCACCAAATCCAAGCCCTAAGGCAAAGAACACCTGAGTAGCAGCTTCTCTCCAGACCTTGGGCTCCAGCATTATTTCAAGCTGTTTGAAATTAGATATAATATATGTCAGCTATAAAGTGCATTTCTATTATATGAAAAGACAACAGAAGAAAATAAAACAGGAAGACAACCTACATCATAAAATGCTCGACTACAAACAGTTTCATTATGATAAAAATGAAAGCTGAAGGTGAAACCTAAAATTGAGCAAGCTTATGGCCCAGAATTTCTATTTATTTTTTTGTATTTATGTTTTTTTTTTACATTATAGAATCCTTAAAGAGAAACATGCTACCAAGTATGCTCCCTACAATGAGACACTACTGAAGTTATATCACAATTGAAACAACTGCTAGTTACATCCAGAAATAAGCACAAATACCCATCTTTTTTTCTCATTTTTTTTTAAATACAGCATTTACTACTTTTTTTTTTTTTTTTACACTATGGACACTTGCTAGGGTTAAGCTGTATTTTGGGATGGTCAACCCTCACATAAATGCAGTTAACTGTTTTGAAAGTTGCTTTGTTGTTACTTCTCAAAGAGAAGAAGTGAACAGGAGGTACAGGTTCTTACATGGAATTCTATGACATGCAAAGAGGTAAAGCAAAACACAACACAGGAGATAAATGCTGGCCACCACAAGCTGTATAGTCCATGAATCAAATCCCCCTTCATCCAGATGCTTTGAATTTACCCTAAATGGGTCATGGATCTGAAGGACAACTAAGCTTTCTATCAAAATAACTGAGCTGTGTTGCTCACTGAGATAACCATACTACAAGAAATATCTTTGTTTCAACTTGATGAGTTATCATCTGTCTGCATCTATACAAAAAAAAAGAGGTACATGTGGAATTTAAACATGATCAGGGGACTGGAACACCTCTCCTATGGGACAGGCACAGGGAGCTGGGGTTGTTCAGCCTGGAAGGCTATGGGGAGACCTAATAGTTGCTTCCCAGTACCTGAAGGAAGCCTACAAGAAGGCTGCAGAGGGTCTGTTTACAAAGGCCTGGAGTGATAGGACAAGAAGCAATGTTAGAAATGAGAGAAGAGATTTAGATTAGATGTTAGGAGCAAGTTCTTTAGCATGAGGTTGGTGGAACACTGCAACAGGCTCCCCAGGGACGCAGTCAAGGTCTGATCCCCAGAGATACTCAAGGTCGGGCTGGACAAGGCTCTGAGCAACCTGATCTAGTAGAGGATGTCCCTGCTGACTGCAGATGAACTTTGTAGGTCCCTTCCAACCCATACCATGCTATGATTCTAAGATTTCTCAATTTGATTCAGGGCCTCCGTTTATTTAACAGTAAAAGACCTTACGTCTGTGCATGCAACCTGCATTTTTTTTTAAACCTTAGGCTTAACAGAAACAGTAGACATAAAAAGCATCAGCACAGATGTCAGCATCATTAGACTGACTGTCTTGCTCAGCAGAAAACCCACCCCAACACTCTGCTATTATTATAATAATGTTTTGAAAGATTTTTAGTTCCCATAAAGGTATAGTATTAGATATAGATAGGTAGCAGATACTTTCTTCATTCATTTATAATAGCTAAAATAGAATGTATGTGGGGGGGTGGGGGGAAGAAAGAAAGTATTTAAGTGAAAAAGAAACTGTTTCTGCCTTAGACTTTTGGTTCTACTTCCAACGCACCAGTAGCTATCGCAGGTCGTCCAGTCTGCCTGCATCGCAGAGCTTGGCCACTAGAGGGCGCTCGAGGAGTACTCTTACCCAGCGCCATCGACAAGGGCTGAAGTATCCAAACTCTGGCTGCAGCCTAGCCTTTGGCATCATCAAAGGCACTGTGCTCTCAGATACGCCTTGCCTAGCATTTGAAAATCAGTTTCTAATCGATTTGCCTTTTCTAAGCTGCTTTCATGAGAAATTTTGGGGCCTCTGTATTTAAGCTTTGTACAGTTCTCTGGTTTTGCTGAAGTAGTTCTCTTCAGTGGGCTTTTCACAGTCTCACACTATATCAGAGGTTGGAAGGGACCTCAAGAGATCATCAGGTCCAACCCCCCTGCCAGAGCAGGATCCCTTAGGGTAGTCTGCACAGGAATGCATCCAGGCGGGGTTGGAAAGTCTCCAGAGAAGGAGACTCCACAACCCCTCCTGGGCAGCCTGTTCCAGTGCTCTGGCACCCTCAGTGGAAGAAGTTTCTCCTCATGTTGAGGTGAAATCTTCTATGTTCACGTTTGAACCCATTGTTCCTTGCCTTATCACTGTGAACTACTGAAAAGAGCCTGGCCCCCTCTCTACTTGACACCCACCCCTCAGATATTGAAAGACATTGATCAGATCCCCTCTCAGTCTTCTCTTCTTAAGACTAAACAGCCCCAGGGCTCTCAGGCTCTCTTCACAGGAGAGATGCTCAAGTCCCCTAAGCATCCACGTGGCTCTCTTTCATAGACCTTTCTTTAGGATTTTCTTTAAGGTCATTACTTGAAATTTCTGCTTTGCTCAGCAAATGTCAACAGAAAAGCTCTTCCCTTGTTCCTTAGCCCTGTGCTCTTACACCTATCCCTAGGTCTGCCAATCCTCTGCTGTGCTGGCACAACTCTTCTGATGGAATCTGTTGTCATCACTGTGGTTGTTTGCTGAACTAATCGAGGCTGAAAAGATGTTTCCCTTTCCCCTCTCATGTGTGTAATATCAACCTGAATAATTTTCATCCTGTATCAGTTAGTCTGCCTGCCCAACATAAACTGCTAACACAATGCAGAGAATGCAAACAACAGGTTGGGGAGACTGAATTTCTTCAGGTAGATTCATACAACCCTGCGAATCCAAATCAGTGCTCAAGTACAGAATCAATCAGAGATTATAATGAAAATACCTCTAAAGCTTTCTATTTGCATTATACATATGGCACACAGGTCTCCTAATCTCAAATTTAAACTCCAACTTTAATTGTAAGATACAGAACTGGAAAACCAGTAGAAGAAATTTAAAACTATTTTTCTTTCAAGTTTGCTTATCTTGACACTTTAAACAACTGCATAATTAAGTTATAACCTGAAGTAAGCATCAGCTGCCAAATTATTGTAGATCTAACTCATGAAAGATGAGATAGTAAAGAAGTGTTGGTATGGCAGGGGAGTTTCAGTGTTTACTTTCTTTCAGTATCTAGTGGTACTTCTCTAAATATAGAGATTATAAACAGGGTGGTTGAGAGACCAAATTACAACTTCAGGAAGTCTGTTTTCCACCTCTGCTATAGACTTCCTCTTCATCAGTAACCATCACATTTCTCTGTTCCTCAAACTTCCTATATTTGTCTGAGCAGCCTGCAAGTTGATGCAGAAGCAGGACTCTCTGAAGAGGGGACAGGGAGGGAAGCAGATGCAAGGTCACAATGCAAGGTCATTTTAATGGGATGACAATTCTCCACAGACTCAAAACATCTGGAACCAAAAAACTGGCAACATCCTGCCATCTGACATTAGCTACTATGTGAATTGATTTTACCACAGAATTCTAGAATTCTGGGTTGCAAGGGACCTCCAAAGGTCATTTAGTCCAACTCCCTCTGCAGTCAGCAGGGACATTCTCAACCAGATCAGGTTGCCCAGAGTCCTGTCCAGCCTCACCTTGAATATCTCCACAGATGGGGCACCAGCCACCTCCCTGGGCAACCTGTTCTAGTGTTCCACAACCCTCTTGCTAAAGGGCCTGTTCCTAATATTCAATCTAATTTTGCTCCTTCTCCAGTTTGAAGCCATTGCCCCTTGTCCTGCCTCACCTGCAGGCTTTTGCAAACAGTCTCTTTCTGTCCTTCCTGTAGGACCCCTTCAGGTACTGGAGGGCTGCTCTTAGGTGTCCCCAGAGCCTCCTCCTCTCCAGGCTGAACACCCCCAGCTCCCTCAGCCTGTCCTCATAGCAGAGGTGCTCCAACCCCCTGATCATTTTTGTGGCCCTCCTCTGGACCCTCTCCATCAGCTCTGTGTCCTTCCTATACTGAAGGCTCCAGAGCTGGACACACTACTCCAGGTGAGGTCTGACCAGAGCAAAGTGGTAGAATCACTTCTCTGGATCTGCTGGCAATGCATCTTTTGATGCAGCCCAGGAAGCAAGCTCACACTATCTGCTCATGTCCAGCTTCTCTCTTATTATGTGGCTTTCATTTTTGAAATATCACTCTTGTTCTGTTCAACTGTATTATGAAATGGTCTTGTCTGGAAGTCTATTTCATAACACAATATGAGGTCCAGCATTACTCATTCCTGAGTATGGCTCTAACTACACTGTAGTATAGATACAATTACAAGCATTTGAGATGGATGTGGGTAGAATTTCAATCTTCAGTCTAAACAATGACTCATAACATCCCTTCTTGTCTCTGTAGTTACAGAATCTAAAGTTCTGTAAGACAAATTACTGGTTAAATGGTTAAAAGTGAAAAATGTATTCTTGGATGTGCTGCTTTTGGCACAAGAAGAAGAAATATGGCAAGAAAAGCTGAGTGGTGAGTACTTAAGCTAGTATTAAAGACAGGTGTCCTGTACTTTGGACTACTATGCCAACAGAATTAGTTTATTTCTACAAAGGATCAAATTTGCCTCCTTTCAAAGGGACAAGTTAACTATGTAAAGCCATGGCAGTGTTCAAGGTATGGCATGTCACTGTGGCAGCCTGGAACCAGGCATTTCAGTCCTAGAGAATGGCAAGATTTAAGATTCACTTCTGTTTTCCTTATTTGGACCTCTCCTAACATCCTGAACCCTGTAAACAGCACTTTCAGTTGCTCAGATTTGTAAAGGCATCCAACTCTGGTAAACCTTAGAATCATGAGGGTTGGAAGGGACTTCAAGGATCATTCAGTTCCAAACACACTGCAGGGACACCTCACACTACATCAGGTTGTTCAGAGCCACATCCAGCCTGGCTGCAAAAACCTCCAGGGATGAGGCTTCCAACACCTCCCTGGGTAACCTGTCCCAGTGTCTCACCAGCCTCATGGGGAAGAATTTCTTCCTAACATTCAATCCCAATCTACCTACTTCTAGTTTTGTTCCATTCCCCCTAGTCCTATCATTACCTGACACCCTAAAAAGTCCCTCCCCAGCTTTCTTGTAGGCCCCCTTCAGCTGCTGGAAGGCCACAAGGTCTCCTCAGAGCCTTCTCTTCTGCACACTGAACAGCCCCAACTCTCTCAGTCTGTCTCCATAGGAGAGGTGCTCCAGCCCTCTGATCACCCTCATGGCCTTTCACCTAAGGGAGGTGGCAACTACACAGACCCTTGGAACATTTGGACCTTTTTAGGGCTCCATATTGTGCCACTGAGGTCAACAAACAATTTTGCAAGCTAATCAAACAGAAAAAATGGCCAAATGTCCTATGAAGAAAGCAAGCTTACATGACAGCATTCATGAATAGTCAAGTTGCAACTGAAGCTTTCAGTACACTGCAAATGCAAACTAAGCACCTACCTTGGGTGTGAACATGTGGCGAATTCCATCCACTGACCCATTAAGGAGCAGTCCTCTGATCAGAAAGCATAAAAGTACCACATAAGGAAAAAGGGAACTAAAATACATGATCTGAAAAACATTAAGAAGAAATTTAACATGATATCCATGGACTTTATTCTCAGCTGCTTCGTGCACTGCTCAGTATCTTTCGGATATATGACTGAATTTGGTAATCAGAGGCTGTTAACAAATAGGCAGAACACTTCCCATCCCCCTTTGTCTCTGCAGCAGAAAGCAAAACCACACAATTCCAAATTAAAATCTGCATTGTATCAAAGCTATACAGGTGCCAGGGTGCTGAGTAACTGACAACAAACTGCTGGGCTTCAAGGGAAATGCAGTGTGAATTCAATGAGACCATGCCCAGGACAGAAGCAGACTGGTTTAGAAACGCTTGGCTTCTGTTACAGTTTGAAGGGGGAACTTTAGCCCAGGCCCTGACTGGAAAGACTGAAAGTAAAATAAATTACCATTGGATGCAAAAGGAAAATAATGATAAGGTCTACAGAATTTATTGGATTGCTAATGGGAATATAGAGCAGAGGCATAAAGAGTTCTTGCTCTCCTTCTGTCGCTTCTGCTTGCAACTTCTCTCTCTCTCTCCCGTGGCCTTGCCAGGGTTTGACTACTGTGTGAGGTAACAGGAAGGAGGGAGGGAGTGGGGAAGAGGTGAACAAGTCCCCTGGATCCATCCCAATGGGGTTCTGAAGAGTTTGTGTGTCATTTATAAATTGCAAATATATATATATAGTACATCTATTGTGTATTTTGTACATATTCATTGCATTTCAGTTTGCTTGTAAATGGAGCTTCATTTGCTTCCATCCCAAACTGAGCTGGCAACTTATTTTGGGGGGGTAATTCTCTCAAATTAGTTATGGGGGTAATTTCAACCCACCACAGCTTTACAACTGCTCTTTGATTCAAGTACACAGTATGGCAAAGACAGGCAGCATTCCATCTTCAGGAGGGAGAGATGGCAAGAGTCAATGGAAAGTACAGAACCAAAGGATTCAAGTCACTAAGTAATGCTTACTGCCAAAACAAAACAAACAAAAAAAAAATCATGATCAAGTATTTCACCTCAGTGCCAAACTTTTTAATAGCAAAGAATTTTTCTATTAGAACAGATTATTTTTCATCTGTAAATCCCACTGAGATCAACAGAGCTCGCTAATCTTTCACGAGCCAGTCCAGCTGGCTGCAGGTGAAGGAAAGAAGTCAAGGTGACATGTTCAGATGCAAAGGGGTGGTTAGACATTAATCAAAAGAAACAATGCAGAGCCCTGAAAAAAGCATCTGTGTTAATGACAGAGGCTAGATACCAAGACAGTAACAATAAACAATAAATAGGAGAGCATTTTGAGGACCTCACTGCACTACAATCACACATGGAAACCTTAATTCCTTATGCTGCACAATCAAGCTGAGGCACAAGAACTGATTCTTCCTCAGATCTCAATTCCCACTAAATTACTACAGTTCCCCCTAAAATAACTACAGTTTTGATGCTTAACTACTGAGAGTGCTCAACTTGAGATTTGTACAAAACACTTTGGGTGAGTCACAGCTCCCAACCTGCTCCTACAGATTTCACCAAGAGAGGAAACAAGAGGGTGTGGTGAACAAAACTGCTGCTGAGCGTTTCAAAGTAAAACATTGTCACTTAAGTAAACAGTGTACTCACTTTGCCTGAAGACTGAATGCCTTTGATCATGGCTAGGCATACCATGACCCAGGCAGCCAGCAAGCAGATAGTCATCTTCCAGTTTAAACCTCCACTTTCAGACAAAGAGCTAGAAATATTCAGTGCTTCTCTGTACCAGTAATAAGTGGTTGCAGAACTTTTCTCACACTCAGGCTCCACAACTGTCAAGAGATGTTAGCAAGCACAGAATGGGTTCAGGACAAGGAGGAGTTTTCCAACATTTCATAACAACGTTCTGCCAGTTCCCAATATTTGTAATTGTGTCACCATTTACTGTGGAACTAAATTTACAAGGAGCCTTAAGGCAACATCTAACATAAAAGGAGTCTGATATTTGTGAAAGGCTCTGGGTATAAATTTTTAAAACACCATTTTGGGATACTGTGTTCTTCTGCATGTGGTCAATCTGAGTCCTAGGCAGAACTTATTTTTCACTGAAGTGCTAAACATAGGCAGACCTTGTCATAGAATCATAGAAAGGTTTGGGTTGCAAGGGACCTCCAAAGATCATCTAGCCCAAACCCCCTACAATGAACAGGGACATCCTCCACTACATCAGGTTGCTCAGAGCTTTGTCCAGCCTGGTCTGGAATATCTCCAGGGATGGGGCCTCAACTACCTCCCTGGACAACCTGTTCCAGTGTTCCACCACCCTCTGCTCTTGTGAGACCCCACCTCAACTACTGCATCCAGCTCTGGTGCCCCCATCATAAGGAGGACACAGAACTGTTGGAGTGATCCAGAGGAGGACCACAAAGATGATCCAGGGGCTGGAGCACCTCTGCTATGAGGATAGGTTGATTAGGCTGGGGTTGTTCAGCCTAAAGAAGAAGATCCCACTGAGATCAACAGAGCTCGCTAATCGTTCACGAGCCAGTCCAGCTGGCTGCAGGTGAAGGAAAGAAGTCAAGGTGACATGTTCAGATGCAAAGGGGTGGTTAGACATTAATCAAAAGAAACAATGCAGAGCCCTGAAAAAAGCATCTGTGTTAATGACAGAGGCTAGATACCAAGACAGTAACAATAAACAATAAATAGGAAAGCATTTTGAGGACCTCACTGCACTACAGCTGCCTTCCAATACCTGAAGGGATCCTGAAGGAAGGCTGGAGAGGGACTTTTCATAAGGGTGTCTTGTGACAGGGCAAGGGGGAAAGGTTTTAAGCTGAGGGAGAGTAAGTTCAGACTGGATCTTAGGAAGAGATTCTTCAGTACAAGGGTGAGGAGACTCTGGAACAGGCTGCCCAGAGAAGTTATGGATGCCTCCTCTGTGGGGATGTTCAAGGCCAGGTTGGGTGAGATCTTGAGCAGCTGAGTCTAGTTGAGAGGTGTCCCTGCCCATGGTGGGGAGGTTGGAGTAGATGATCAAGGAGGTGCCTTCCAACCTAAGCCATTCTGTGATTCTGTGATGATAAACTTTCAAAAGTTACAGGATGTTATCAAATGTGATACTTCTCCCTGTTCAAGCTTTGTTCAGATCACCTCTGCTTAAGTTAGGCTGACACATTATGTCTCAATATTTAGCCAGGGTAAGTGCATGTAAACAAGGACTGTGACTGGACATGAGCAGGCAGTGTCAGCTTGCAGCACAGAAGGCAAATCACATCCTGGGCTGCATCAAAAGCAGCACTGACAGCAGAGCCAGAGAGGTGATTCTGCCTCTTTGCTCTGCTCTGGTGAGACCTCACCTGCAGTACTGTGTGCAGGTCTGGAGCCATCAATATAGGAAGGACATGGAGCTGATGGAGAGGGTCCAGAGGAGGACCATGAAAATGAGCAGGGGATGGGAGCACCTCTGCTACAAGGACAGGCTGAGGGAGCTGGGGGTGTTCAGCCTGGAGAAGAGGAGGCTCCAGGGCGACCTAATAGCAGCTTGCCAGTACCTGAAGGGGGCTACAGGAAGGCTGCAGAGACTGTTTACAAAGGCCTGTAGGAACAGGACAAGGGGCAATGACTTCAGATTAGAGAAGAGCAGAGTAAGATTGGATATCAGGAGGAAGTTCTTCACTATGAGGGTGGTGGAACACTGGAACAGGTTGCCCAGGGAGGTGATTGAGGCTCCATCCCTGGAGACATTCAAGGTGAGGCTTGATGAGACCCTGGACAACCTGATCTGGTTGGGAATGTCCCTGCTGACTGCAGGGAGGTCAGACATTTGGAGGTGCCTTCTGGCCTGGACCATTCTAAGATTCTATGATTTTATGACTTGATTAACGAACAATAGCTCATGAAATACAATCAGTTGGACTGTGTGCCAGCATTCACAAATACTGATTATTTCAAACAACTGAAGCAAGCAACTCTTAACAAAGACACTACAGAAGCATTGTACAACTTTTCAAATGTCCCTGGTTATATTCTTCATTGAAGTGGTGAAAAAAAAACCCAAACAAAAAAAACCAACAAACAAACCCCACAACAGATAATTAAGATCTGACATTAAAAGAAATATTTTATCTTTCAGTAGTAAGGATAATGCAAAGTATGTAATTATTATAATAAAAAAAAGGAATAAAGAACCCTAATGCTGTTGTATAATGTTTTCATGTCAAACCATCTCATTATAGCAACAAACCTATGATCACTTATCTCATTTCTGTTGCTTTACAAAGCAAACCATGCCTTTATCACATCCATTTAGTTGTTGTTTGTAGTTTTCCATTTTCTTTGTTAGCAATGCAGTGCTGTCAGGAAATACCCTGCCAATTGCAATGCAGAAATATTCCTTCTTCCGCCTTTGTTTTTCAGCAAGTAAGCATGAAAAGCAGTATGAACATCAAAAAAGCAATCAGAAATTTTTGTTCACTCCACTAAGCAGCACTCTTAATTTCATTACACTTTAAAATGCTGTTGGGCAGTGATGTTCCTTTCCAAATGCAATACATTCACTTTTGATGAGGTCTCTTTGTTGTATTTTCCCCCAAGTATTATAATGTGACATCCTAACAAGATACAAAACCAGCTTTACATACAACACTTTCCCCCCACCAATTATTCTTTGAATTGTGGAGTTATTTTTCTCTTTTTTGTTGCTTTTTTTTTTTTTTGGTTAAAAATCTCAGATTCTACCTACTTGATATTAAATTTTTAAGAACATTAATATAGACTTACAGGTACGAGAAGCATTTTTAACTAAAGGACACTGGTCCCATGGTAATGGATGCTGAAATGACTGGGAAAAGTAAAACAGACTCCATCCAATAATGACATTGTAGTATAGGGCCACAAAGAAACATACCTACAAAAAAGAAAAAAACCAAAAACAAAAACCAAAAAGATGAAAATGTTGCATTTATTAACTACATTTGTACATTACATTGAAAAAAATAAATGCACTGAACTGCCTATTTCTGCACATCAGCCACTGAACCTAATTTTAACTCAAGCAAGAACTGAATGGCTTGCTCCATTAAACTACCTAAAATTTTCTACCTTTTATATCTAAGCATTCATTGTTTAATTCATTAAAGAGTGCAGAGTACACATTAACATCTAAATTAAAAGCTCCCTCTTCATTTGTTGTATAGGCAACCCTGGCATAGATTAACAAATGATTTTTGATCCTGTAACAGGGTGGACTGAGTACAACAAGGGAGTTTTGGAGGTCTTCCTTTATTTGTTTCACCCTTAAAAACCACAACAAAAAAAGAGATGCTGATTGTCAAGCAGTGAGAGCTCTCACAACAGGCAACAATTTTTAAACTGCTTTCAAACCAGAGACAAGAAGATGTTATATTCAGACAAGAGGAATTTATTAGCTATCAATAAAAAAAAAACCTAAAAAATTATTCTCATCTAGCTCTCCTGTACACAAAACCAAATAGATCAAGTGTTAACCAAGTGTGAAATTGGGTTATAGAAAATTTAGAGTCACACACTGATACAGAAAAACCTGCTAATCTAAATCTAAATAAATAAATATTTAAAATATTTAAAATTGTAAATATTTTGCTCATCTTGTATTTATTCATGTAACTCCCATACTTTCTGCTTCAAAGAGTCCAGTGCAGAGTCACAAACATGATAAAGAGACTGGAGCACCTCCCTTATGGGGAAAGGCTGAGGGAGCCTACTCTCTTTAGCTTAGAGAAGAGGGGACTGAGGGCTGACCTCATTCATGTTAATAAAGATGTGAAGGGAAGTGTCAGAAGGATGGAGCCAGGCTCTGCTCAGTGATGTCCAGTGACAGGACAAGGGGCAATGGGGGAAAGCTGGAGCAGAGGAGGTTCCATGTGAACATAAGGAAAAACTTTTTCATTGTGAGGGTGACAGAGCTCTGGAACAGGCTGCCCAGGGGTGTTGTGGAGTCTCCTTTTCTGGAGACACTCAAAACCTGTTTAGATGAGTTCCTGTGTGACCTACTGCAGGTGATCCTGCTCTGGCATGGGGGTTGGATTGGATGACCTTTCAAGGTCCTTCCAAGCCCTAACATTCTGTGATTTTATAGGCAATTTTCCTCCAGAAGGCTACTCTGCTCCTTAACCCCCAATTTCAAGCCTTATCACAGAACACAAACTGCCTGGGTTTACTGACACAACTGCATCAACATTTTTTAGTGCCTTAACTAACGTTTGAAGATCTTCTGAAACATGGTGAGCTGACCTTGATGCCCAGCTACAAATCAGAGGTCTTTTTCTGCATCCAAAGTGTGAATCACACAGACTGAAAGTAAACCATGCCATTGATGTTAAAAACTTACTACACAGCTTGCAAATCCAATTCCTCCAAGCTTGGGGCTGATGTAATTCCACACACCAATACTCCCCCGGCGGATCCTCTGCCCCACAGCAAGCTCCAAGAAAAAGAGTGGAATTCCTATGATCAGTAGCAAGATTAAGTATGGCACAAGATAGGCACCTGTAAAAGGAACACAGTATAGGTAAGAGTGGAAAGAGAATTAGAACTTCACACAACAAAGAAGAAATCTTCCAATAGCTTTAAGTTTGAATCAGCATCACTCACTGCAGAGCTTGTTTGATCGCATGTGGGAAGAGCAATTTTACCTCAATCTTTGCCATACAACTTCTAAGATATGAAAACCCCACAGCCACTGAATTTCTAAAGCACTGTACCATTGAGGCAAACCTTGTTGAAAGTGAATTACTACCTGAACTAGTTGTTTGCTCCTGTAAAATTTGGGCCATTTGATTTAACATTTTAGCAATTAGAATGAGGCATCAGAAGCTGGATTAACACCTCTTAAAAAAACTCCATGTCTTGACTTGGAACAGACAGAAATACTGAATTCATAAAAGTAAATACAGATAACATTGTGCACAAGATATTCCAAATTTCATTGAATCTTCAGAGGCTTCAGCAGACTGTTGATTGTGAGCACCTCAGGTGCTCAGAAAGGGGAATTTCACAATGTAGAGAACAAGGATTTGGAGTTGCAGGTGGAATTAAGTTTTAACTGGGAAGAAACACACTGCTGCAACAGGACCAGACACACCTTGCATTTTGGGAACTGACTTTGAAAGTAAGGTGCTTCAAAAATCCTAAGGCTGTTGGAATAGCAACTGTGGAAATTGATGGAAAAAAACCTAAGGTTTTCTGTTAGGCATGAACTCTCAGGTGAATCTGCAGTCGTGGGACAACATGAGATAGAGGATGTGAAACTGCCAGCTGCTTCTCCAACTGTGCACCACAGGCAAGAGAGAACCAACGGTGACTCTTTGGTGCCCATTCATAACTTGATTCGCAGCCTCACAGGATGTTAGGGGTTGGAAGGGACCTCTGGAGATCATCAAGCCCAACCCCCCTGCCAGAGCAGGACCACAGAATCCAGCACAGGTCACACAGGAACACATCCAGATGGGGCTGGAAAGTCTCCAGAGAAGGAGACTCCACAACCTCTCTGGGCAGCCTGTTCCAGTGCTCTGGGACCCTCACAGTGAAGAAGTTCCTCCTCATGTTGAGATGGAACCTCCTGTGCTGTAGTTTGTATCCATTACCCTTTGTCCTATCAAGGGAATTCTCTATTCCTATAGCAGAGGAATGCAGGCCTCAGTTTGCTTGTCACCTGGAGGGGTGGAAGAAGTCACTGGACTTCACTGCCCTGACTCAATTACCCCAGGCTCCAGAGATCACAGACATGAGGTGGAAATGGAATACTGTAGATCCAGATCTTGCAGTACTCACTAAATCTACTAAAAGATGTATTTAAAATGCAACTGTTACTTCACCTTTAGTTTATGTATGTATCACAAACAGAATCTCAGAGGATTGTCAGGGTTGGAAAGGATCTCAAGGATCATCCAGTTCCAACCTCCCCGCCAGGGGCAGGGACACCACACACTAGATCTGGTTGCTCAGAGCCACATCCAGTCTGGCTTTAAAAACATCCTGGGATGAGGCTTCCACCACCTCTCTGGGCAACCTGTTCCAGTGTCTCACCCCTGCATGGGGAAGAACTTCTTCCTAATGTCTGATCTACCTTAGATCCATTCCCCCTAATCCTCTCACCACCCAACACTCTAAAAAGTCCCTCCCCAGATTTCTTGTAGCCCCCTTCAGATACTGGAAGGCCAGAAGAAGGTTTTCTTGGAGACTTCTCATCTCAAAACTGAACAACTCCAACTTTCTCAGCCTGTCCTCATAGGAGAGGAGCTCCAGCCCTCTGATCATCAACCCAGTGTTAATGTGCTGGAGGGCAGGAAGGCTCTGCAGAGGGGTCTAGACAGGCTGAATCCATGGGCTGAAGCCAGCTGTATAGGCTTCAAGAAGGACAAATGCTGGCTCATGTGCTTGGGTCACAGAACCCCATGAATGCCCCAGGCCTGGGGCAGAGTGGCTGGAAACTGCCCAGCAGAAATATGTATATGAATATATATATATATAAAAAAAAAATTTTAAGGTCTTAGTCCCAGGAAATGCTCAAACACAATTCCAACTTCAGGATGCAACTCCATTTCTTTCAGTAAAACTGACTGCAAGGAAATACATCCTTACACTAAACACACTGAGAAGTTCAGAGTCCAACTTTCTCCCTGGTGCTACAGAGTATTTACTACTAGATCTAACAAAACATTCAGACATCAGCAATTAGCAGCATAGAATCTAATTTTCTAATGCCTGGCTCTCATGCTACAATATAGAGTACTGTGCTGGCCAACTAACTCAAAGAGCTTAGGACTTGTGATTGCAGCCATTGTAAGGCTAGAGAAAAGCACTTGTGGAGAGATGCAGACTGCAGCATGTTGGAGCAAGCTCTATAGCAAAGATCTAAAGACTGCAAAAGCTTAGACTCAGAGCTATTAATTTGTATAATCAGTTTATTTATCTCTGATGAGAGAGCAGCTGAGCAAAGTTTGGAAAGCAATTTAGGATTTATCCTCAACTCCAGCAAAGTCCTACTTTTGAAGTTTCTTCACCCAGCATCAACTTCCTAGGGTTTTTTTTTTTTAGGAGTCTATTGAAATCCACTGTCATTTCATATCCTTAGCAGGCAGCTTGATCTCATGGATGGCAGTTTGGTTTAGAAAAGTTGTATTTTCCTAAACTGTGCCTTAGATTTTCTGGCACTATCCATTCCTATCAATTCCTATCCATTCCTATTTCACTTTTCATGAAATATGTACAAATTGGGCATCATCTTCCATTCTAAAGACCTTAAAAAGACCCTAAGCATGGACTAACCACAATCCTGACTCTATGAAGAACAGGGAAAAAAAAGACAAATAAAATCCGAGAAAAACTACTAGTGGACTAGACAAAGAACATTGATCTTATTTGCCTCAGTCTGTAGGCCGTTTTTCTTCTCTATTTTCATATGATGACATGCAACAATGCCATCTGGGGCAAAACCTATGCCAGGCTCTGAACAATCTCTCAGCTTTGAGGCTACAAGAGTCTTCTCAGAGCTAAACACCATGATCTGTCTACCCATTTCATCATATTATAAAGTGCCTGCTAAGGTGTTATTTCTACTGAGGTAGCAGCTACATTCCTTGTGGTAGTTTTCGGCTATGCTTTTCAAAAATTTCCACAGATCTTGAACAGAAAGCATTAGAATGTAAATAAATCACTATTGAGTGTAAAAAGGAAAATGATGGTAGTTCTAAACAATCCCATTGGAAGAAATAAGGGACTTTAAAGTAGTTGTACCAAAACAATCTCTCTTCTTGCTTCCTGGGGCTGGGAGATGCCAACTTTGTGCTTCTGCTGGCTTCTGCATGACCTTGGCTGCATTTTTTTGACTGCTATTAACTTCTCTGCTTCTCTCTCTTGTCCTTTGTGTGTACAGGGGGGTAGGGGAGGAGGCAGGGAAAGGAGAAGCTGTTGCAGCTCCCCTGGTCTTTGGCCAGGGGGGGGTCCCCTGTGCTGTTCATTAATTGCAATTACCTGTAAATATTGTAAATCCTGTATATTTTGAACATATTCATTGCATTCCATTGTAGGTTGCTGCTTTGCTTGTAAATACAGCTTCCATTTGCTTCCAACTGAGCTGGTCTGGCAATTTAATGTTGGGAGGTGGGGGGTGTGGAATTTTCAACCCACCACAATTCCCACTCAGTACTTTAGTGTTTCTTCTGGTTCCCTTTGCACGTGCATAAACTGGAAAGAACATAAAAGTCTTGCTTTTTTCTATGGAGGGACAACAAAACCAGAAGGAAATACATGTGAGGGAAACTGAAATAGAGTAACAACCACATTCCAGAACGAGGGGAACTGTCTCCAGAATATGCAAGATGAGTAACACCACCAAATCCCCTTGGTTTATCATCAACACTCCCTCAACACTTCTGTTGAGATTTGTATGCTGATAATTCAAATTGCAAACGAGAAACTTTGGCATCACTAACTTTAAAAAAAGCTGATCACACAATTAATTGAAAACAGTACATAGTTGGTTGGTTGTTTTTTTTTTTCATATAGCACTACTGTAAAGGATACCTGAGGTCTCAATTAGACAGGTGTTGCATAGCTGAGCACCTAAATAGCTCAAGAAAATTGGGGCCTAAGTGACTTACCCTGTATCCCACTGGATGAACTGTACTAGAGCAGGAACTGAACCCAGCTCTTCAGTGTCCCAGTCCACAACCTTAATCACAAGGCTGCAAAGTTAAGCACATGTTTAAAGACTGGGCTGAGGTGAGTGTTTCATGGTGCAGTATCAATGTATTTATCAGTTAGATTCAAGTAAATGAGTTAAATAAATGTGGTGTTAAACCTTCACATGACATCCCACACAACACAACCCTGGTGTGAGCAGCCAGCAGAGTTCACTTCAATTCTGCAGGGCTTGTGCACAGTACCTTAAGCACTGGTCTTCTGATCATTCAAACCTGCTGAGCTCCAATTCTGACCCTCTGCCCCTCCACAAAAGAAGGACATAATGGAAAACAGTGTTAAGTTTCAGTGTGACATAGTTTGGATATAGATGGATTATACATCTATGCTGTTAAACACAGCTGCAGAGGGCTTCTGCACTCCAGAGTCCACATGAAACTGCAGCATCTCTGAACAAGTATTTTGTTTCAGCCTTCCCTTGAAGCTAGACATGTCTCCAAGAACTCTTCAGACATCTTCACTTCACCATAAAACAGAATCAGCACAGATACAGCTCAGCAGATCTCTCAATCACCAGTGCACGAGTCCTTGGAGTTACAAAACTGGGTAATTTTTGAATTTGAAGAATAAATTACACAGGCTGGCCTTGAGCACCACCCTACAGTTAGTCATATTGCCTGCTACATCTATCTGCTCATCAGCCTTCTGGATACTGCAGTTTAGTTCAGGATCCCCACGTCTCCTTTCCACATTTTCAAAATTATGCTACTGTGAAGTCAATTTTTGGGTACATTTTGGCCTTAAACACTTCTGCATGAAAAAACACACCTCAACTTCAGAAGGAAAAAAAAATCTTGAAAAAATACCACATGTTTTCTCAGTAGAAGGAAGTAATAAATCTTAACGCTGTGTGGAGCACTGCTTTGATTTCTACTTTTTTTTTTTCCTTTTCTTTCTGTTTTTCCTTTTAACCAAGCACCATAGTGGGCTAGCTGATAAATTGTCTCCCTTCATATTACAATATTTCTACATTTGGCAACATTACTGCTAGAAGTGAAATATAAACAGTGGGTTTGATTTAAGTTGTTGCAAGTATCCAGGGGAAAAACAAACCAACCATAAGATGATGTGACTCACAGTGATCAAAGAGTTAGAAAATCATAGAGTCATAGAATGGTCTGGCCTGGAAGGGACCTCCAAAGGTCATCCAGTCCAACCCCCTCTGCAGTCAGCAGGGACATCCCCAACTAGATCAGGTTGCCCAGAGCCCTGTTGAGCCTCACCTTGAGTATCTCCAGGGATGGAGCCTCAACCACCTCCCTGGGCAACCTGTTCCAGAGTTCCACCACCCTCATGGTGAAGAACTTCTTCCTAATATCCAACCTAATTCTACTCTTCTCTAATCTGAAGCCATTGCCTATTGTCCTGTCACTGCAGGCCTTTGCAAACAGTCTCTCTCCATCCTTCTTGCAGCCCCTTTCAGATTCTGGCAGGCTGCTATTAGCTCTCCCTGGAGCCTCCTCTTCTCCAAACTGAACACCCCCAGCTCCCTCAGCCTGTCCTCATAGCAGAGGTGCTCCCATCCCCTGATCATTCTCATGGCCCTTCTCTGGACCTGCTCCATCAGGTCCATCTCCTTCCTTCTGAAATAATTTCAGAAGCCATAATGCAAGACAACATAACCATTGCTGTCTTGATACTACAGAAGAACTTTTTTTTCTCCTAGTCATTCTTAATGCAACCTGTAAAATACAGTAACTTTCTAGATTTGGTTTGACTGCTGCTGTGCTGTTTTTTAATTAAGTTTCCAGTATCTGAATTAATTCTTATTCAATGAGCTTTAGCACTGTCTTGAAGAGACATTCCAGTTCTTACAGCTTACTGGACACTTGATTAAAAGAAAGCTAGCAAGAAGCTGATATTCAGAGGAAAATCAACTCCTTTTCAATGCTGAATGGCAAAATTTTCATGATTATGAGAAGTGGGCAATGAAACACTACTAAGGGTTTTTCTATTGAGTTTACAGTCTACTGATGTCCTACAAGTGAAATGATTTACCATGACAAAACACAAACTTTCATTAGGAAATTCCTGCTAAAACTGTTTATGGTTTATCTGTAGGTTTGTAGTCTGTCCTACAAGACTGTGCTTAAAATCCCCTTCACCAACAAATTTTAATGAAAAATTACACTTAGAACAAAAAGGACACTTACAGCACCCTGGAGTGCAATTCAATTTTGAGTCTGATAATAAGCTTTAGATCAGAACTTACAAAAGAATCCTGAACTCTAGGCACAGACTACAAATTCTTGAGGAAGAGCTAAATAATGAAGTCAGTGACTCCATACTCAAGTGTTGGAATACTTGCTTTGTGTTAGTCTGTAGCTCCTAATGACTGCTCAGTCTTTAACAGTTGATCTACTATTGCCTTAGAAGTTCTCAGCAATAACTGCTGTGATTTTTTTTATAAGACTGCAAGAACTTAACTGTTCAGTCTGCTGGTGTTTCACTATAAAATTCAGGGTACTTAACTCTAAAAACTTCTGATATGACTCTACTCATGTCAGTCCCCTCAAAACAGAAGAGCAAGATGATCTGCTACAGGTTTCCCTATGCTGCTCACAGCTTTTCTCTCTTTAACATTGCTTACTAGTTCTTTTGAAGTTTTGTGTTATAGAGATATTAAAGGGACTGGCCTTAAAAAAAAGGATAACCAACCACCAAACAAAATAGGATCAGGGAAATGAAGTTAATGCTCTGGAAAATGCAACACAAAGTCCCTGGATGTGGATTGTAGACTCCCAATAACAGCTGCAACACTAGAAGCATCTCTTAGGTAACTTGTCTTCATAGTAACACTCACTCATATATCACTTTATCCAGCAGAACAGCTGATTCAGCTTGCTTTTGTTACTTCCCACATATGAAGGTACCATTTCACCTCTCCTCATCATCCAGGGAAATTACAACTAGGCAGAACAAACTTTCAGTATGTCCTTTGTTGGAAAAAAAAACCTGAAAGGTATGCAAGTTATTCACTAGATGACTGAAATGAACAGCAGAAAATAGACTTCTATTTGTCACTATTTATTAGCCTCATGGCAAGACTGAGTAGACCTGAGTGGTTTACTGCCAAGGCTATCAATCACAGGAAGATGAGGCAGCTCTGAACCTAATGCATGCTAACACAGGTTATGAAATTGCTATATAGGAACTGCACCTATCTGAAGAAACACACACACTCATCTTCAGCTAGGCAAAGAGTAATGAAGAAACTGTTACACTGTCAGGATGATAAATACTGAAATTCTTTAAAGGGCAGTTAGAGCATACCCAGTTCCAATGCAAATACCCTTGCTAAGGCATCAAGGAATCAAAAAGGTTTTATCTGTGAGGTTGCAACGGATGGAAGAGGTGCCTGAAGCACCAATTGGGCACTGCCTATGAGGGTTAAGAAGGATCTATGGGGAGGACAGAGGTGAAGGAGGTGAAGATATCCATATGCAGTTCCTCAAAACTTTACTGAACACCTCCAGCCCTTCATTTCACAGGGCCTAAAACTCTTTTGCCTCCCCTCTCCCCCTCAACCCAAATAAACAAAAGAAGTACACTGGAGTGTTCTCAGTCTCCTCCCAGCCTCTTTTTTTCTCTTGACACTTCCTGCATTGCAACTACCTCTCCAATGTGAATTGAAGTTCACCCCAGCTCTGTACTGGCCTCTTCTCTCCCCTTTCATAACAAACATTTCCTGGGAAAGAGCCAATGAAGAGCTACCTAATCTAGCTGCAACCTAGTTGAACATAAAAAGTAGTAGAACTTGCCCTAAATATTTTTTTAAGTTTATATGAATTAAAGCAATAGGAAAAACTATTAAGGGATCTCAAGAAATAAACTGGAAGAAATTGGTTTGGTGGTACAGACCAGACTCGGGAACAGTGATTGGAAAGGAAATTGATGTGGTGGTCCAGACCAGTCAGAAACAGACTGAAAAGATACCTATGGAGGTCCAAGCATGAGTGCAGCATAACAGTGAACAAGACACCTTTAAAGGTGGTATCTCAGAAGCAGTACAGAACTGTGAAGTCAGGAGTGCTGGTGTACAGCCCAGTCACAAACCTGATTCCTGCAGCAAACTGGGAAGTAACCATCAACTTTTTTTCCTCCACAAAATCCTCTGATAATCCACATCTATTTGAGCTATCCTGTCTGTGTCTTTACTATGTTTATTTTATTAATTTTGTTGTTCCTGTCAGAGAAGCTTAAAAAAAAAAGACAAAAATGAAGATTACTGCATGGTTAGAATTTGCCTTATCTTTTACTGGGAGCTTTGGAACATTAAATGTTGGAAGAAACCTGTGAGGGAAACCAATGAGTAACTGTATGTTTACTTCTTTTTTGGCTTAAATTCAAAGTGTATTTATTAATTTCTGATTTCTTAATATACTCTCCTTGCCTGATCAAATGTATTTCCCAGTTTTAAGTTCCTTGAACGGACAAGAGAATGAAAAATGTTTGGACAAAATGAAGGTGGGGATCTAGCCAAACACTTCACTGAAACAGTTCAAATGGAAATCCACAGAAAGGGTCTTCACCTTACACTCACAGACTTCAACAGGTAGTTGTAGGAAAGTGTTCTCAGGAAAAGACCCCAGAAGAGTTCTGACTGGTATTTAGAAGCTAGAGGGTAGGGAAGCTTTACAGTGGGATCTAGGCAGGTCAGACAGTTGGGGTTGTGTGATCTGGAGAGGAGGAGGGTGAGGGGAGACCTCATTACTCTCTACAACTACCTGAAGGGAGGTTGGAGTGAGGAGGGGGCAGCCTCTTCTCCTTGATGGCAAGCAACAGGACTAGAGGAAATGGTTACCAGCTGCACCAGGGAAGGCTCAGGCTGGATATTAGGAAATATTTCTTCACTGCAAGGGTTCTCAAACGCTGGAACGGTCTGGCCAGGGCAGTGGTGGAGTCACCATCCCTGGAGGTGTTCAAGCAGTGTGTGGAGCTGGCACCTAGGGACATGGTTTAGTGTTGACCCTTCAGCGCTGGGTCAAAAGTTGGACCAGATGATCCTGAAGGTCTCTTCTAACCAAGTACATGCTGTGAATAGGTTGCAGAAACCCACTCTAATTTTACCTAGAGGGAAACATAAAGAAATAATGTGTAGCAGAAAACTGTAACCCCATGTAAAATTTGTGTAGACTTTTTCACCATGCATTTAAACTTTTACCTCCTTTCTCCTTTTTGCCTTCTCTTAAGTATTACCTCTCTATCTGCACAGGCACCAACAGACTTTGCACATTTCAGTGTTTTGTGCCACCCTCTCCACGTTGCATTACAATTAACCTGAAAACCAAGAAAGTGTTAGCTGTAATGACCACTTGCTTTTCTCTGTTGCTCTGAAGGCTGCTGTTTGCTAAAGTGGTACAAAATGACTGCTAAAAGCCAAATAAATCCTTGTTTCAGCTAAGTGCAGAAAACATTGTGCCCACAGACTATGTTACATGTGCGAGTTCCTGCAATGACAGCACAGGACAAAACCTTTCATTTCAACCTGAAATGACTCTGCATGTATTTTTTCAAGTTAGATTAACGAAATGCCATAATCCCCGAGGGTTGAAGGGTTTTTGTCTAAACTGTGAAGTAATTAACACATTTATACCTCATCTGAATTAAATTCACACTCACTGGCACAGTAACTTTAAAAGCACCTAACAACAGGAAACCAGCATCTTAAGAACACCACCAAGAGATCTTTTCTGTTGCTTCAAAGGAGAATCCAATGGGCTTGCAAAAATTAGTAATACTACACTAAACACAGACTCTTCAAAACAGATACAACTACACAAAACAAACTTCTGGAATGCATTATCCTTTGGACCACATCTTGATACCATACTAAGGATGCATTGGTAGAGAAACTAAACATTTTTATAGCTATACCTAAGCTATGAAGCAGTTTGGTTTAAAAACTGTTAGCTAGCAACTGTATTTATGTTCTCCAGCTAGCAGGGATAAATGATCAAACCTGTATTTTATCTGTTAGACTACATGAGACTGTCACCCACTGAAAAACCATGTTTTTTGAGAAACTACTGAATATGTTTGCTCAGTTAATATAGTTAAAGATAATTTTAGGTTTCATGCAAATTATTAAATCAACTTTCCAGAAGAGAGGAAGGAAAAAAAAAAAAGTGAAATGAGAGTGAAACCCCAAATTTTACAGTAAGTATGTATTTAAGAATTTAGACTTTATCCTGGAGATGGAATATTTGAAAGTATAAACTCAATTTTTAATGCTTGAACTCCCTGAGAGAAAAAAAAAAACAAATAAATTACAGAATTATACTCTGATTATATTCTAGGCTTATTTCTAGAGTTCTCAATTACATCAGTTTTGTCATTCAGTATTTAAAACCCAGCAGGAATGAAAACATTGTTCTTTATTTTCTGTTTTGTAGTACAGATTCTCTTTTTCTACCATTAAAAGTGACAGGTGTGTTTTGATTTCATCTAATTACATATGATAGGATGTGTATGAATGTAGCATAGTAAGGTACAGTACAGAAGATCTTTCACCAAGGAAGGAAGGTCTTCAGCCTCCTACTTCATACTACATTCCAGATCATAAATGGAAAGCTAACAAACATCTTGATGCTACTGTTCTAAGAGAAAAGTAACTCATTATTGAGGACAGTAGTTAATTGTAAAACAGCACAAAACAGATGCATTTTCTTAATGTAATGACTTCAATTATTAATTATCAGAAAAAAAAAATCCTTTTCACTCCTACATTATTTTGTTCTTCTTCCAGAAAGTAAACTGTGATTAAGTAGCCTAGGAGCTAAAAGCAATTAAAAAGTTAAGGTGTAAATAATAACAACTGAAAACTGCTTTGGTATTTAAAAGTGGATTTGGACTTTTAAGTGGATCCAGATTTAATGTCTTGATTTATTGTCCAAGTACTGTGAAGAACACTCTAACACAGTAATAGCCACATCCTAAATAACTCTACCTCTTCATAAATGTGTTTTGCTTAGCCACTAGCCAGGGTCGTATCAAGAACTTTGTCCCCAAAAATGTGGAAAGGGAATCCTGTAACACTTGCTACTTAAATTGATGTATCTCTCTAAATAAAAATATGTGGTTTTTCTTCATAAATGTGTTTTGCCTAGCCACTAGCCAGGGTCCTATCAAGAACTTTGTCCCTAAAATGTGGAAAGGGAATCTTCTAAGACTTGTAACTTAAATCTGATGTGTCTCTCTAAATAAAAAGAGTATGTGGTTTTCCTCATAGGCTCTGGCAGAAATTAAAAGAAAGCCCTGACATGCTGGAGCAGGTCTTCCTATGGATATCTTTCACAGCTAACACAGGACTTACCTCCACCATTTTTCTGGCACAGATATGGGAATCGCCACACATTCCCCAATCCCACAGAAAATCCAACTTGTGCCAGAATATATTGGAGTTTGCTGTTCCAAGCAGGTCTTTCATCTTCTACATCTGAGCCTTCTTCCACATCTGTGTCTTTTTCTTCCTGATCATCAACCATCAGTTCACTCTTCTTAAAGGCATCATCTGAAGAGTCTTCATTAGAAAGAAGGTCCTTAACTGACTCGATGACATCATCATCTAGTTCTCTTTTCACTACCTTGCTGTTCTTAGGCATTTGTAATACAAGAAAAACAGTAAGAAGTCAAGTTCAGAGATGGACAAGTGCTGAAGAAAACTCTCCCTCTGGCCAAAACCACTGAAGGAATCGACTGAGGATGGTGCCTGATGCGTCTTGGATACCACAGAATCACGAGTAAGGACTTCTGCTTCTAAATGTTTGTTCTACTGAAAGGATCTGTGGAAAAAAAAAT
Organism: Indicator maculatus; assembly: GCA_013399975.1. NCBI lineage: Eukaryota > Metazoa > Chordata > Aves > Piciformes > Indicatoridae > Indicator > Indicator maculatus. The sequence continues at coordinate 271,816 of VXBD01004204.1, read as the reverse complement.
TAAAAGAGGAAATTAAAAAATGTATTACAGCATTGTGCAGAAAAAAAAAATTAGAAATCATATGCATTAGCTTACCCAGGTCTTCTTATCTCAATGATCTGACAAGAGAAGAAAAAGAATCAGAATGACAGAATGGCTTGGGTTGGAAGGGACCTCCAAAGGTCATCTAAGCTGACCCCCTCTGCAGTAAGCAGGGATGTCCTCAACTAGATCAGGTTGCCCAGAGTCTTGCCCAGCCTCACCTTGAATATCTCCAAGCCCTGTGACAGAACAAGGGGCAATGAATGTAGACTGCAGCACAGGAAGTTCCACCTCAACATGAGGAAGAACTTCTTTACTGTAAGCACTGGAGCAGGCTGCCCACTACCACCTCAGCACTGGAGCAGGCTGCCCAGAGAGGTTGTGGAGTCTCCTTCTCTGGAGACTTTCCAGCCCTGTCTGGATGTGTTTCTGTGTGACCTGTGTTAGATTCCATGGTCCTGCTCTGGCAGGGGGGGTGGACTCAAAGACCTCCACAAGTCCCTTCCAATGCCTAGCATCCTGTGATCCTGTGAACTACCTCCCTGGGCAACCCATTCCAGTGTTCCACCACCCTCATGGTAAAGAACTTGTTCCCAATGTCCAATCTAAATCTGCTCTTCTCCAGTTAGAAGAAATGGATGCTAAACCACTCACAAATTGTAGGAATTAAGTTCAGTGTTTGGTCTAAAAAGATTTATGTAGAACATAGATATTTTGCTTGCTGAGAGTTTTGGGTTGGTTTGGGTAATTTCCTGAAGATTGATAGGCTAATTGCTTGTATTTTGAAGGCATAACAAGAGTCATCTTATCAGGCATAATATGGGGTATGTACTTTACATAAAATTTAGGAGCTCAATTACATTTACTTCCTAACAGCCAGACTTGAATTTATGGAAAATACATTTTAAACAAAGCAGATTAAGTTTTCCTAATCATTTCAGAAAGCCATGCAGCAGTTAAGATTTATATATATAGGAGGCACCTAGTGCTTCAAAAGCAAGGGTGAATTATTTTCCTGTATTCTTCATCACAGACTATATAACCACAATCCTATTTTCAAAGGTGAGATGCTCACCTCTTAGGAGCTTTGATGTGTTTATTTCCTATTTCTAAGAACCTATCTGAAAAGCTGTAACTAAAACTGCTGTTTCAAACATGTTTCTACAGACATAAAAATGCCTGCACCTGAATATGTGCTTAACACAACAAATCATTTAAAAAGACAGACAGACTTGCTTGCAGCTGCCTTACTAAGGTAACCACAAGATTTTTTGGGGAGGAATGCTTTTTTGAGAAATTCTTCACTAATCACATGGCATCAAACTAGTAGTGCAAAGCCATCTGCACAATTAAGAGTCTTAAGAGGATTTAGATTATGTGTTAAGCTTCATGAAAACCCTAAAGAGGGAAGACAAGAAGGCTAATCAAGAACTGCTAACTGATGGGAATCAGAAATTACTCTGACATACATGAGACTTTTCTGCTTTTGCTTATGGACTTGCTGCAACATCTGGTGCACAGAATGAAGGCTGTACCATGTTCCAATGAACTCACACACAGCTGAGGACTGCAAGTTACTACTGGACTGTTAGCACAGTAACTGAGAGATCCAGCAACTCCTGGCTGCTTCAGTGACAGTCCAGAAGAAAAGAAGTTACTGGAACCCAGCCCACAGCATATCAAAATGAGACTTCACAACAACAGAACTACAACCTCTTGTCACCACAACATTACCACCCTCCTAGCTGACAGGACAATTACCTTTTTCAATAGTTTCCAAGGATTTGGAAGTTGACCTTCACTCTAGTTGCCTACTGAACTCCATTATAAACTCTTTTCATTCACTCTCTAGACTCCTGTCACTGCCTTCTCACTTTCCCTCTCCCTCCTGTTACTGCTTCCTCTCAGCACCTCCAGCTCTGGCAGTCAGCCCACATTTTTTAAGCACAGTAGAGCCTTGGCTTGTGATATGCTTCACACTCACCACTGTCTCTGGAAGGGCTCAGGGTGCTGTAAACCTTCCTTTGGATACGTGGTAGAACTAGTACCAGGCTTTGTTTTGACTAATACCAGCTCCTTAAAAGGTGCTTCAGCTCTACACAGAATGTGGAAAAAGAATTAAGACAATAGAGAAATCCTAATATCATATTCCATATACCCAGGCTAATCATTGTTCAGGTCTCTTTTTATTTATGCTGCCTTTTGGGTTATAAACCCTTCAAAGGTCTATACCCTCTTCTAGTCCATGTATGGTTCTGCAGCTCACAGCTCTTGAGATAATGTAGGTAGAACAAGAATGCAAATGCCTGTAACACACGGTTGAAACATTTAAGCAGTCCTAATGTATCTTTAGGACTATAAGCTACAGCAGCTAGTACTTCAAACACTACTTGTAGCCACATCTCAAACTTTTCCTTTTGTTCCACTGATGTAAATTAGAGCATCTTCTCAGTTAATCAGTAATAAGTTCAGGGAGTATATCATAATTAAACAGTTTCTCTCTGTACTTAATGTAACAGCTGCACATGTGAAACTACAACAATTCATCTGTAGGTCTGAAATCTTTCTCTAACTGTAACAAGCAAAAGGTATTTTTGGTCCAAAAAGCAGAAGCCATCTATCACTATTTATTAAAATGTTTTAAAAGGTCATACCTGTACTAATCATTTTAGATATAGTAACTTGCAGCACAGCAATAGGATTTATCTGGAACTCTCACAGATGAGTCAATTCCAACAGAAATTGCATCATTCTGTCAAGTCATGCATTAAACATTGCATTATTACACTTCAAAATAAGCTGGGCTTGATACTTTTATTCCTAGCACAGTATCATATTCATTCCCCTTTCATTAACCTTGCATTTAGCAGGGTGTTACCCATGGCACTGTAACTGAACTGACTTGGTAGTAGTTAATGGGACCTGAAAAAACATTGGAGGCATGGTCAGCAGCGTGGTGTTGGGTTCCAACTGGACAGACTGCATCTAGGATGCAGGACAGTCCTTCAGGATACATCACAAACCCACAGGTGATCTCCAACTGTCAGAATTAGCAACCTGATCTTGGAACTAAAGGAGTCAGCACCCAAAAACATGAGGACTCCTACCTCACCAGAAGCTACCACCAAAGTGTGGGTCCAGAGGCTTCATGCTCAGCACTTCCAGAACACACTCCAAGGTATTTACAGAAGCCTCACTCTTTGATTCAAACGAAACCTGCAGAGAAGGCAGATACCAAGCTACTAAGCCTAAGCTAGGTCTAGGTATGAATGCTTCCAAGTGAAGACTGAACAGGGAAGCACCTGGTGAACTAACTCAGCAGCACAGCTTGGGTAAACACAAAGCACTGAACAAGTTTGGGTTTTTTACTATCACAGTATTAAACTTCAACACTTCCACGCCTAAAAATGTTATTTTAAGTTCCCACCTCATTTGGCTCTAGTCCAGTACTGAAGTTACTCATTAGCATCTAATAGTAATTAGGAAACACTATGGCAAATTCTGTTAAACTGCTCTTTCAGTCGGTTCATTACTATCTACCTTCTACAGAGCTTTATGCAGCAATACAGCATTATGTGACAGGGCTGTTTCTCTGAAGTATCATTAAAAAGAAAAAGATATCTACTTAAAAAAACATCTTTATTAATGACCTACAGAAATCAGTACTGTAGACTCAGCCATTACTGGAGTAATTTTAACCTCCCAAGTCCTAAGTCTTGTAATGTATTTTTTAGATACAACCATCACTTTGGATGAAAAGGTCTAAAATATTACTTAACCTTATTAAAGCTGTTTGTTTGGGGGTTGTGTTTTCTATTGGGTTGGGTTGGGGTTTTTTTTTCCTACTCAAAATCTAGATCATGCAATCTGATCAATTGATTTCACTCTGATTTCCAGGCAGCTTCACTCATCCTTTTCATAATTCAAATGATGTCACGTGTCAGCTGAAGACAATGAAGGGAAATTTTTATTATCACATTTACTGAAGAAAACAGTATTTCTCTGGACTTTTCTACAACTGAAATTAACAAATAAAAGATGGTATCTCCTTCCTTATGTACAATCTCTTTAGGAAAAAAAAAAAAAAAAATCTTAAACTGACCTGAGAAGCATCTGTATTGTTTGAAGGAATTTAACAGAAATTGCTGAACAATACATGGCACAGTGAGAAGAATATTTAGAAAATTATTCTGTCACTGAATTACCATAAATCAATAACCTAAGTTAGCATAAACAAACTTTTGGAAAAAAAACCAAACATTAAATCAAATCAGTTAAGGTTTTTTTACACATTGCTATGTGCTAGAAGGGACCTTAGAAGTCATCCAATTCCAACACCTTTCACCAGATGAGGTTGCTCAGAGCCCCATTCTAACTGGTCTTGACCATCCCTAGGGATGGAACATTCACAGCTTCTCTGGGAAACCTGTTCCAGTGTCTTGCCACTCTCACAGTAAAGAATTTCTTCCTAATATCTAATCTAAACCTACTCTCTTTCCACTTAAAACCATTTGGCCTGTTGCTAGCAGGTCCTGATAAAGAGTCCCTCTCCACATCTTTCCTATAGTCCCCCTTTAAATACTGGGAGGCTGTTGTAAGGTCCTGCCAGAGCTCTCCCTTCTTTAGGATGAGCATGTCACACCAACTCTTTCAGCCTGTCTTTACAGGAGAGCTTCTCCAGCCCTCTGATCATCATTTTCAAGATGATCAGACATTTTTATGACGTCTTACTCATACTGTCCTTGGTATATTAAAATCTCTCTTACTCATATTGAAAGATAAAACACTGAGCTGTCTTTGACACATCAAGCAAACTGCAGACCCAAAGTTACTTTCTCAGAACGCAGTGGGGAATTTTGTTATTTTCTTCTACAGAAATATAATCAGCCCTTAATGCATCAGCACATGGAAGTAAAGTAACCTGATTAGGCTGCCACATTATTAGCAGATTAAGCAATAATAATCCCTTGCAACAGAGAATTCAGACCCAAATTAGCTCCCTGGGAGATCTAGGCTTGCTATACAACTGTTACCTCAGCTTCAGGCTAGCATTCAGAAATGCTGGCACAAGAGGTAAGACCTGTAAAGCCTCCACTGACCAAGCTGCAAGCATTTGCAGTAAGACTCAAAGGAACTTCATTATTTGAAACACCAAAAGATACACAGAAAAAAATTTGTTGCATGCCATTTTCTCCCAATCTTTCTTCTACATAATGCCTAGTAAGGGAGTTGGACTAGGTTTGTCCAACGCTGCCTGCTTCTCTTCACAGTTACACTGGTAATGAATCTTATGCAAGGCTCCCCTCTTGCCACACCTCTGTCAGACAGATCTGCACACACAATATACAACCACTTATTAGACAAAAATCATACTTCCAGTTCTCTCAACTGCATAGTTGAGCAGTGAACAATGAAGTTATGAGGATGGTGACTTAAGTTATGAGGATGGAGACTGCTGAGAAAAACAGGCACAAAAAACCTCACTTGCTTATGAATTCGTACATATGAGTACAACTGCCCCATGTTCTTTGCAGCTGCAGCCAAAGTCCCTAGAAAAAGCCATTTATAAAGCAATTTCACGTTGCAAACATCCCACAATAACATTGCAACAACTAGATATTAATGAACATTTAGCAATGCTTTTCTGCCAAATTAAAACACAATTATTTTTCATGCTGTATTCCTTCTCAAAACCAACACTCCTTTCTGCAAAGCCCAAGGAAAAAGGCTTTGTTCTGTCACATTAAGCCACAGTCTGAGTTAGCTGGAAACAACTTCTTAAATCGAGTAGATTTTTGGTAGGAAAAGTCCCTGCATTCTTTTCCAAACCAGTGTCCTTTATTTCTTTTAGTACCTTCCTCTTACACCTGATGAAAACGCAGCAATTTGACAAAACTATCTACATTCAAATTTTAATGCATTCTGTTCTTCAGAACTCCTGATTTCTTCTCCAGTGAAGCAGTTAACGTACCAACATGCTGCTGTGGGAGTAGCAAAATGCAATGTGAAGCTGCAGCCAAGCTCACATTGCTGTAATGTCTGCTTTGAAGGCAGGCTGTGGTACCGCAGTGGAGCAGTCCAGCCCCACAAGCTTACATCCTGCGTTCTTGGTTCCTGAAATCTCCACCTTGACTTCCAGTGAAGAAACCAGCATGAGCCAGCAGAGGACTGCTAGACTAGAAGTCATGATTTTCACCATGGCAGATGTTCAGAAACGATCTGGACTGATCTTTATGCCTAAGCTTCCAGTTATATGAAATCACTGGATGAGAACTAGACGCAGAAGCGGAGAAGAGAAGCTTCTGCACCGTGAACAAAACCTGCACCTCAAATACAAGCCTATGAGCTTAGCAGAAGGAGGCATGATGGGAACAACCAATACAGAAAAAAGGAAAAGCAAAAATTTTAGAAGCCAAGTATTGCTGTGGGCCTACAAAAAGGAATCAGGCCACTGGTGCAGAGAGTACGTGGGGGATGGCTACGGCCATCACATTTGTGTGAGAAAGACGACTGCAGGAGCACACCAGGGTTCGTGGGAGTGCTGTGACTGTGAGGAATGGCTATCACTGGGGGAATCTGTGTACAGATAATTATTTCAGCAAGAGTTACACTGTGTTACAGTACTCACAGCACAGACTGAATTCCTGCTGCAATGCAGCATTGTGTTCTTTGGCGGAAGGAAGAACATGCACCATAGCCTTCTTTTTGCCTAGTCAAGCCCATTTTTATCTGCCTACTGAAGCAGCCCATTACGATGCTGCTCTTTGGTGTGAAGTGCATGACCCAGCATTTTGCCCTAACTGGTTTAATACAGCCAGTCAGTAACAGATACAGATTCAATAGGTACTTAATTCAACCATAATGAAAGATAATTATGTTCTGTACACTGAAACATCCCTTTCTCTGCATTCTTCAGAGGTGTGCTAATGACATCCTAATGCATGTTACACGTATCACAGTATCACAGAATTCTGATACTACATGAAGCTCAGTCTTTGGAACTAATTTTTTCCCCAGGATTTTGCTCCTCCTACCGAAAAACTGGACAAAAATCATAAGGTAAAGAAGTATTAGCTTATCTGATGCCTCTGTTATCACAGTACATTAGAGGCTGGAAGGGACCTCAAGAGATCATCAGGTCCAATCCCCTGCCAAAGCAGGATCACCCAGGGTACTCTGCACAGGAATGAATCCAGGTGGGGTTTGAAAGTCTCCAGAGAAGAAGACTCCACGGCCTCTCTGGGCAGCCTGTTCCTATGCTCTGTCACCCTCACTGGGAAGAAGTTTCTCCTCATGTTGAGGTGAAACCTTCTATGTTCAAGCTTATACCTGTTGTTCCTTGTCTTCTTACTGCGCAACACCTAAAAGAGCTTGGCTCCACTTGACCCCCACCCCTCAGATATTGATAGACATTGATCAGATCCCCTCCCAGTCTTCTCTTCTCCAGACTAAACAGCCCCAGGGCTCTCAGTCTCCCTTCACAGGGGAGATGCTCAAGTCCCCTAAGCATCCTCATGGCTCTCTGTTGGATTCTCTCCAGCAGGTCCCTGTGTCTCTTGAGCTGGGAAGCCCAAAAGTGGACTTACTACACTACACTGCAAAAGCCTAAGAGATCTTTGGGCTATAGGAGACTTCAAAGCATTAGAAAAAGTTTTTTTTTTTTAAATTCTAGTGTCTCTATACAATTAAACTCTTTAGACTATAGCAAAACTATTTAAAAATGCAAAAGTAAATTCACACCTGCTAGTTATACAGACCTCAGTGACACTTGCATCTCTTTCATATTACTAGAGATTTTTTCTCAGATCCTAAAAAATGTTCTTCCTGGCTTTACCCTACATCAGGACCTGGCAGAATCTCAAATACAGATAATTTCTCTTCCAGACTAGTCTCCTTACATTTTAGTTACAGGATAATACTTCATACTACTATAAAACAAACATAATGATTTACCAAAAAAAAAAAAAAGAAGTAGGATTTCTTTCTTAGAATTGTTCATTGACAATCGATTTGATTGTAAGAGTTTGTATGACTTCTTCCTAACCACAAATACCTAAGAAAATTACAACCTAGAGCTTCTGAATGTCATTTTTTCACCTCTCATTCCATGTAATCTCTAAAGACCTTATTAGTCTTGTCAGTTTCTCACCTGCTTTCACAGACTTCTCAGTAATTTCTGCTCACAAACCAACATCACTGAAATACTTCATGGACCTACACGATCTGCCAACTACAATTTCTTATTCAGATGGAGAAAACATATCATTTATTCTGCAATCTTTTCTTGTAGGTGCTTCACTGAAGGGACAAAGTCTGTAGTTATCACTCTTCCAAGTGAAGTAATCTGGGCAGCTCTGACAAAGCTCCACCCTTGAGTGGTAAAGCTCAAAAGCTGAAGCTGGTGGCAACTTGGAAGAAAATCTCCAATTTTTGAAGTTCACCATGTAAGCTACAAGAGAACGACGACTTCACCATAGAATCTGATCACACTTCTGAGAACTGAAAGGATATTAAAGTATGCTTAAATATTTAATTGAAGTACTGAAATTATTTAAGTTGCAAAATCAGGTACTAAATATTAAGACATTACCAGTTACTTAGTCGCCCTGAGACCTTCATTCTCTGGCTTCTGTGCTTCTGAATGGATCAGTAAGAAAATCAAATTGTCCTTGGGAAGAATTTGTGTGATTAGTCTCTTTTTATACATAATCAGAGAAGCTGAACTGTTCATAGATATATTAGCAGAAATCTTCCTTCTCCTCAAGTGATTATTTCATTCTATCAATCATGCTTTCATGTGTTATGTTACAATAAATCCCTGCCTTTAAAAAGAGTATGATTAACACCAACTGCACTATGGAAACTCTTATCACCATAAACGTCCTATTCCAGTTTCTCATCCCTTCTCCATTTTGGCTTAAGAAGAGTGTGCTGAATCACCAGCACTGCAGTGCATGCTTGAAATGCAAAAATAATACTACTTGTCAGCAGCAAAAAAACATATTCTCCCAATGTGGGAAATAAAGACTACTGGAACTGTTCAGATTCGAGGCATTGCTGTTCACAGCATCTAACAGAACCTTTTTCTTTTCTTTCTCCATGGAGAAAATTAGGAACCTTTGAAGATTTGTAAGTTGTACTGCTGAAGGGTAAGAATGAAGACCTCTCTTTCAGTGTAGGCTTCTGAGAAACTCAGCACAGTTACTGCCATTGCCTAGAGCAACCACTCTGGCAGTTTCCATTGCTCTTTCACACTGCTTTGTATGGGCTTGTCAGATATTGCGCATCCAGCTCTTCAGCAGTATAGTGCTCAGTTATAATTTTTAGATTTATTTTTCTTCCCCCTTTAAATTATTCTGGAATATTTCCTGAGTAGTGGCAAGGCTACTTTTGAATCAAATTCCAAGGAAGAAGAGAACTGCATAAATTTGGAGATACCACCTGATGATGTATAAAAGTTATTCTGCAATCAACTGAGAATTCAGAGATCTTAATGTCACACAGAAAAGACATAAACTTTATGAGCAAAGGACCCCAAACTGTTCTCCCAAAATCCAGCCATTTTGTCTTTTGAACATGAAAATTAGTCCTTGGTAGGAGTGAAACAACACAACGGAAAGCAGCTGGGGACACGGGTGAATGTGTCCTTAATATCGTGGACCCTCCCGATTGTACACTAGAATATTTAAAAAAAAAAAAACTGTCTTCCCCAAAAAACTCCTACCATAAATACTCCCAAAGTGATATAATTCCATACCACTTGAGCAACAATTACTCCAATATGTCTCAACAAGGCAATTCACACCAAAAGGAATAGCTGTAATTAGTAGATCGTAGTTCTGAATAACCTGTGGGTCTTTTTTTTTATAATTTTCTGATAAATGCAACATTTTAGAAGTTCTGTGCATACACACTTTTGCAGTATAAAGCACAGAAAAGAGAGCTGACAAAGCTGTTCAATCTACATGGTTCTCATCTGCACTACTAGTTTCTCATTTGCTTGCCTGCAAGAAAGAAAACTGTAAGGATGATATTAAAGGTCAACAGGCATCAGCCTGTGCTGCAAAACTAGTTTAAAAATGATTAGCAGTTTCACTTACTCAGTTTTACTGTTGGTGGCACATCTGAACAGCTTTCAAAAGGTTTGGTTTCAAAACCAATGTCAGTTTTTGGTTTTGAATCTGAGCTGAGCCTGAAGGGAGTGCTGGCTATGCACCAAATGCAGGCTTTAATTCCATCCTTCTCTTGATATGGTCTATGTGTAAACCAGAACCTTATCTATTAGTCAAGGCAGAATTAATCAATCTTTCCTAAATACTTTTAAAAGTCTCCTTTTTAATGAGATGTTGATAATACGAAGCATACTACTTAAAAAAAAAGAGCATGTTGTCATAATTTTTTAATCTGAGCAAGCTGTTTGCATACTACATCCAGTGCACATGTACATGACATGACAAAATCATTACTTCATTTATACTTTCTTTGCTGGGAGAAACAAGAGATTTGGATCCACATCCTACAGCATGCCAGTGACATGTTGATGTTGACACACTGTTTAAAAACAATTAGGCTTCTCTCAGAAATCAACACTACGGCTGTGAGCTTATCATGTAGCAATACCTCACAGAAAATAAAATGGCTGATGAGGATGAGGTCTTGATTACACCTTTCACAAATAAACCAAAGCAGTAATTTACTTAAATGGAACCTCTCATGTGGTAGGTCAGTGAGACTGTGCAGGCATATTTCAGTCATCTCATTTACTTCCACCAGAAAAGCATAGAAATTCCAGTTCGATCTAATACTAGCACAACCGGCTCAAACCCCAGCCAATACGGGCATGGGAAATAAGAATTGATATGAAAATTGAAGAGGAAAAAAAAAAAAAATCAAAAAAACNGGGGGGGGGGGGGGGGTGGGGGGGGAAATTGTAGGTACAGTCCAGAGAGTCTACCCTGTGGATGTGCCGTAGTACACAGCGCGTTGCACCCAATAAAGAGGAAATAAATCCAAGATGCACAAAGGTTGAGAAAAGGTCCCCATCACCATTCCCACCCAAACATGGCCGACTCTAGGGTGCACCCAGCACCCAGCCCACCGAGGCCGCTCCAGCCGGCGTGGG
>VXBD01004204.1:249000-260091 GCA_013399975.1 Indicator maculatus | reverse complement strand
TGCTCGTTCGCCCGCCCTCCGCAGCCGCCGCCTTCCCTTGCCTTACCTCCGCCCGCGGGGCTCGCTAGGCGCCAGCGGTGGGAAGCGAGGGAATGAGGAGCCGGAGGTGGCGAGCGCAGCCGTCCAGGCGCGGGGCTCAGCGGCGAGCAGGCGGCGGCAGGCACATGTGCTCAAGCCTCACTGCGACGGCGTTTAAAGACAGACATAAAAGCGGCGGGGGGAGAGGAAAGGGGAGGGCAGCGCCGGGCCCGGGGAACCGCACCTCCTGACGTCAGGAGCAGCGCCCCCCGCCTGCAGCAGCATCTCCTCCGGGGGAGGCGGGCGGCGAGGCGGCAGAGGCGGCAGTGGCGGATGGAGCAGGAGGAGGAAGAAGGAGAGGCCCGCCACCGCAGCCGCGACAAATGTCCTGCGGACAAGCTCTGGCACCACGGGTACCCCGTGCCCTGCCGCATCCCGTCAGGACGTGTGACGGTCACCGAGTCCCCAGTCCGGTGTGCTGCACACATGGGCTGCGAGCGGCCAGCGGACCCACAGCCTTTGGCCTCGTGTTGGCAGGGGAGCGAGGCACAGGCAGAGAGGTGGCCTCGGGGGATGGCCTGTAGGCGGGAAGTAGGCTCACGAGTGTGAGCTTCCACGGAGAACGGGGAGATTTTCCAAAAGGGAGTGAGTGGGAGCGAGGGGTGCGGGCCCGAGTGAGGAGGAAAGGTCGGTCGGGAGCAGGGTGACGGCCGCGGCACCGAGAACACCTGCGTGCTGGAAGTCAGGAGGCAGCGGCGCGGAGGAGGGATGGAGACTTGGCGAAGGCTCTCTTGGGGACTCAAGGGATGGAGGGAGACCGTGAAGAGCGTGGGAGGGACCACCATCCTTGTAGCCCAGACTTGCTGCTGTAGACGCATAAAGATGGTGGTTCCCTTTAATAATCTTCCCTACACTTTATGTCATTAGGTCTGTCCACTGCCCTTCTACCAGACCTTTTTCCTTGCATTTTTCTTTAAAAAAGAAAAGCAGATCGATTCTGCTTAGAAGTAATGACGTTCAAACGTGCAACAGTGAGACGTGAAAGACGTGTTGGCTTTGGAGGAGATAGCCATGGTGGAATGGAGAGTCCAGTAATTGACTGCTCACTCTAAATAATTGTTACAACTTCAGTCTCAATGCATGCTGAATAAAAATATGTAACTTTCTTACACTGCATGAATCAAGGAGCAATTTTTTCCCCCCAAAGAGTTCTGAAGTTAGTCTGCCTAGCTGATTTGCATTTCCTTCATATTGTAAGAAAGCTGTGGTGCAAACTTATTTTGGTATTTCTACTCCCTTATCAAAAGCAATTAGTCGTAGCATTTTGCATTTCTCATTTTTGTTGCTAGTAGGTGTAACAACAAATTTCCACAATGTATTTAATTTTGTGTAAAAGCAGTCCTGTAAACCATAGAGTTGCACCTAGTGATTGAGCAGCATTTGGAACTTACTGAAAATGAACTTCACCTTGACTAAGTTAATTGTGGACTAAACTAATTTTATGCCAAATGCTAATGAGAAGAAGAATTTACACATTCTGTTGCTAGATCATGTGTGATAGTTTTATTTAATACACTAATAACATTACCACATAGCTTCATATTTCATTGATACAGGAGAAGGTCATTCCTGGATCCCTTGGAACTGTGTGTACTGTTAATGATGAGTTTAGCTCTGTAACTACACTCTCAATTATTTGATGCCTCTAATTTTGCCATCGGAAAAATACCATTCAGTTTTCACTCTCCACCCAACATAGCAGATACTTCCAGCTTTTTACCACTTTGTGAGGAATTTGCAGTTTCTCAAATTGCATGTAAAAATACCACACTGCTAACCATTCAACAGCAATCTTTTTAGACTTCCAGCAAACTAGTAAACTACAGCACCAGGGTACTTTAACTGCAGCTCTTGTAAATGGTAACTTTTACTGCAGTGTTTGTAATCACATTTGTACTCCTTTTTGACTATGTTTATGGGAACTGCAAACAGCCATCCTTATGTTTCACATTAGTTTAATCTTCAAAACGGGCGTTTCAGGCTTCAAAACTGTAGAAGCAATTCTGCTGCTACCAGCGTAGAAGGATTTCCACTTTTGCTTCTGGGTGAAAATGACAAAAACATAATACAAAAAAAGGTTGCTAATTTACACCTTTAAACACAAGAAACCTCTGATGGACACAAGATTTGTGACTTAGCCATGGTAAGACTGAGCTCTAAGCTGAGTTACAGGCCAGCACACAGAAAAAGCCTTGCCTGCTGGTCACAGTCAGTGTCTGTGCTCATGACTTGGGAGGTTTCAGCACAGAAAGCACCATTCCAAATGGAAAAAAAAAGAAGAAAAAAAAAAAAACAAAAAACACCAGCATGAGAAGAAACATTGACAAAGCTGGTGAGGGGTCTGGAGCACAGCCCTATGAGGAGTGTCTGAGGGAGCCGGGAGTGTTTAGCCTGGAGAAGAAGCTCAGGGGAGACCTTATTGCTGTCTACAACTGCCTAAAGGTTCATTGTAGCTAGGGGGGGGTGGTTTCTCCTCCCAGCCAGCCAGCATCAGAAGGAAAAGAGAATCTCAAGCTGCACAGAGGGAAGTTTAGGCTTGACCTTAGAAAGAAGTTCTTCACAGAAAGAGATTGGCCATTGGTTGCCCAGGTGCACTCTGCACTGGCAGCCAGTCACTAGTGGTATCCCCCAGGGATCAGTATTGGGCCCCATCCTGTTCAATATCTTTATTGATGATCTGCATGAGGGGATTAAGTCCATCATCAGTAAATTCACAGATAACACCAAGTTGGGAGCAGGTTTTGATCTCTTAAGAGTGTAGGAAGGCTTTGCAGAGGGACCTTGACAGATGGGCAGAGTCCAAGGGAATGATATTTAACACATGTAAGTGCCAGGTTCTATGCATTGGCCACAACAACCCCCTGCAGTGCTACAGGCTGGGGAGAGAGAGGCTGGAGAGCAGCCAGGCAAAAAGGGACTTGGTGGTACTGGTTGACAGTAAGCTGAACATGAGCCAGCAGTGTGCCCAGGTGGCCAAGGAGGCAAATGGCATCCTGGCCTGTATTGGGAATAGTGTGGCCAGCAGGAGCAGGAAGTCATTCTGCCCTGTACTCAGCACTGGTTAGGCCATAACTCGAGTACTGTGTCCAGTTTTCAGCTCCTCAATTCAATAAAGATGTTGCAATGTTNACAACAACCCCCTGCAGTGCTACAGGCTGGGGAGAGAGAGGCTGGAGAGCAGCCAGGCAAAAAGGGACTTGGTGGTACTGGTTGACAGTAAGCTGAACATGAGCCAGCAGTGTGCCCAGGTGGCCAAGGAGGCAAATGGCATCCTGGCCTGTATCGGGAATAGTGTGGCCAGCAGGAGCAGGAAGTCATTCTGCCCTGTACGCAGCACTGGTTAGGTCATAACTCGAGTACTGTGTCCAGTTTTCAGCTCCTCAATTCAATAAAGATGTTGAGATGTTGGAAGGGCAACAAAGGTGGTGAGGGGTCTGGAGCACAGCCCTGTGAGGAGAGGCTGAAGGAGCTGAGGGTGTTTAGCCTGAAGAAGAGGAGGCATTGCTGCATGTCACAGGATCATAGCATGTTAGGGGTTGGAAGGGACCTCAGGAGATCAAGTCCACCCCCCCTGCCAGAGCAGGGCCATAGAATCTCATGCAGGTTGCACAGGAATGCATCCAGATGAGTCTTGAAAGCCTCCAGAAAAAGAGACTCCACAACTTCTCTAGGAAGCCTGTTTCAGTGCTCCATGGTCCTTACAGTAAAGGATCCTCCTCACATTGAGATGGAACTTCCTGTACTGTAGTTCATTCCCATCACTCAAACTATTCTGTCCCAAATGATCCATCTCCAACCTGTGCAGAAAGCATGGATAAAAAAAATGTTTGAAATGAAGAGAGCAGTCTGGGCCCTACAAGGAGACTTGTGACTGAAACCCTCAGCTGTCACTTGAAAGAGATGCTGCAATACAAACCCCAACCCTTCCACCTGTGTTCAAACTCAACTGCAGCTGTGCTTGAAACAAATTTGTAGTGATAAAAACACTTCTTGCATCACAATGCATGTTTCATTTTGACTTCACTGAGAAGAGCTGCTGCAAAGGAAGTAAATTAAGTAATTGTCCTGTATTACATATTTACCTTTATTCCTTAGAGAAGCACAGCTGAATTCCAACAAGTTGTTCGTTTACTCAGGCCGTTACCATTTTTAGAGCTCAGACCCAAACTTGATTTTTGAGGTGCTATGAAGACTTGTGAAGGAAATCTGTTTAAATAAAAGACTCCAGAATATGTTGAGGTTAGTAGTTGAAATAATCACCTTTAAATTCATAAACTTCTGGAAAAAATTACATGAGAAGACACAAGAACATTTATTTCCATCTATTTCAGTGTGTTTGTAAGCAAAACCAGCTATTTACAAATGTCTGTCACAGAATCACAGAATTAGGGAGTGGTAGGGATTGGAAAGGACCTCTGAAGATCATCTAGCCCAATTCTCCTGCAGTAGCCTTCCTACCCATTTTCTGAAATAAAATTTGAGTCAGGCTGCAAAAATCAGGCATGGATTAGGGAATTTCCTTTCTATAATGACGTATTTTAATATACTGGTAAGACAACTTGTCTTTGAGTTATGACTTTACTGCAGTGTTTCCACTATCTCCACTTCAGACAAAGTCTAACTTCAGCTGAGCAACAGAACTGATACAGCCAAACCCTTTTCACAGGTTCAGCCGGATTTTAAATGGCCAAAATTTTTAAATGCCAAAAACTTTTATTCACTCTTGAATTTCCTGTAATCGTTTCATTTCTCATGTCAGCATACAGAACATCTCATTTTCAAAATAAGGTAGCTTCAAGGCATAATATGGAAGCTATGATGAACTGATGAATTTTGGAATTGATTTCTGTGTACAGTAAAAAAGAAAATAGGCCCTTAGATGGTGACTTGGCCAAGTGGAAGGTGTACTCTGCCTATAGCAAAGGGGTTGGAACTAGATCAGAGAGTCATAAAATCATAGACTCAGATGAAGTGGCCTCTGAAGGTCATCTAGTTTAACCCCCAGCCTCACCCACCACCAGCCTTCATCTTCCCAAAGCAGCTCCTGCTCCCTCTGCACCATCCTCCACCCAGCCAGCACCAGTGGATGCTATGGGAATGGTCATCAATTCTGTCCCTAACCAACTGGGGGGCCACCAGGCCCCCCAGCCTTTGTCCACCATCACCAATCACCCAGTGTGCACCATGGGCACTCACCAGGGAGGAGAGGAGAGGAGGATCCTCAGCCCAGATGGGCTCAGCTTGAGGCTTCTGTCTCTCCTGCTGGGATTATAAAGGGGAGTGGGTGGGGAGGGCAAAGTGGCCACACCTGGGGGGGGAGGAGACTCCAACAGAGCACAGGAGCTGTGGGATTTGAGGGGAAAAAGGGGGAAAATGGGGTGGAAAAGGAGCAGATATGGTGGGAAAGAGGAAGTGGTGGGGAAAGAAGGGGATTTTAGAATAACTTTGTTTGCCATACATCTTTCATAATACACAACTGCAGTTCATGGTTTGCTTTGCCTCCATGCAAGAAGAACAAACCCATCAGTACTTCAGACAATAAAGCACAATGGTGGCTGCTACAATGAAATCTTTCCATGATTATGATTTTGCTTGGCAGAAAAAAAAAAATCTGTGCTTTTCAGATCAAAATATCAAGTATTAACAACATTAAAAAAACCAAACTTTCTCCAAGAGTGAATTTTCTCCCTGGATACCAGCAGACAACTCCAAGTGATTACATCCCACCCCAGGAGGAAGAGCTAAGGTTGCATTAGCAGGGACCTTGCTTCCTCACTCTATCTTTCAGAGATCAAAGTGTTACTGAAGTGCACATCCTGAGAGAGCAGGAGGCACGACAGAACCATTCTGACAACCTGGGAACACATTTTTCTGCAGTGAAACCGAGAGGATCACCGAGCTAGTGACCAAGCCTTTTAAATCACAAGCTCACCCACTTCCCCTTCACCCTTCCACATGCAATCCTCTCTTCCCTCATGTGACCATCCCATTCAGAAAAAATGAGACAGTTTATCTCCCCTGAGTCTCTGATGCACTGCTGGCCCTGTGTTTGTGCTTTAAGAGTTTATGCACAGTGTTTTTCTTGGTAATAAATCATATGAAGCTGTCATTTTATTATGCATTAAATATCTTGCTGTGTACCTTCTACTGTCATAACATAACATCCTACCAAATAACATCATAGCCAGGGGAAGTATTTTCTGATTACCAAATCTCTATGAGACTGGAAGAAAAATATTAGCAGCTCAAAAACATGCACGAGTTAAAACTAGTTTCCTCTCATGATGCCTTGCATCTGAGGTGACACATCATCCAGAAAATTGTTTGGGATGTGTTTTTAAAATAAATTAATACTTCTATGCTGAGGTATAACAGGTAGGGACTCTTATTTGGGTTGCTGCAATTCAGAACACCAGATCTGGAACCCATGTTACAAAAATACCTGGACGTGGTAGAACATATCCAGAGCAGGACCATGAGGATGATGAGAGGGCTGGAGCTCCTCTGCTATGAAGACAGGCTGAGGGAGCTGGGGTTGTTCAGTCTGCAGAAGAGAAGCCTCTGAGGAGAGCTTCTTGTGGTCTTCCAGTATGTGAAAGGGACGTACAAGAAAGCTGGGGAGGGACTTTTTAGGGTGTTGTGGAGTGATAGGACTAGGGGGAATGGATCCAAGCTAGAGGAGGGGAGGTTCAGATTAGATGTCAGGGTGAAGTTCTTCCCCATGAGGGTGGTGAGACACTGGTTGCCCAGGGAGGTGGTGGAAGCCTCATCCCTGGAGGATTTAAGGCCAGGCTGGATGTGGCTCTGGGCAACCTGCTCTAGTGTGAGGTGTCCCTGCCCATGGCAGGGGGGATGGAACTGGCTGATCCTTGAGGTCCCTTCCAACCCTGACAAGTCTGTGATTCTATAAATAACTGACTGTATTACTCAGACAACAGAAGACAGTTTATCTTCAGATGTCCCCAAAAGACTCTTTTACAGATTGAATCAATAATAAATTAATTTTTGTGACAGGAATAAAAAGCATAGGATGTTCAATTGCAAGCCATCCACAAGTGATTTTTTTTCAGCACAGTGAAGAAAGTAAATACACATTTACACACAAGAGTTCTGCACAGCTATCCAGGGCATGGAGAAAGGAATAAAGCCTCTGCTGCAGAAAACAGAAGAATAAAGCTGTCACAGCCATGGGTGTCATTGCTAGGGCTGGCCTAAAGACAATAATAACTGAAAACGAATAGTCCAGCAGTTTATTGAGTTCTTTTTCTTACACAATAAGTCTATGAGGATTTTTTTTTTTTTTTTTTTTGCAACACAGCATTAAAAATAAATTCTATGTTGAAATGAAAGTCTGGTGCTTTTTACCTTGACGTGTACTCAGGGATAGCACATTTAAAATTCAGCTCATATAAGGCATTATGGTAGCTGTCTTTTAGGTCACATACATGGAGGTTGGACTTGGTGATCCTGAGAGTTTTCTTCAACCTGAATGTTTCTGTGACTCTATTAGGGAGGTGATTGTCTCCTTGTACTCAGCTCTGGGGAGGCCACACCTTGAGTATTGTGTCCAGTTTTGGAAACAAGAGAAATGTGGAGATGCTGGAGCCAGTGCAGAGGAGGGCAACGAAGCTGCAAAGGGCCTGGAGAATAAATCAGATGAAGAGAGACTGAAGGAGCTGGGTATGGTTGGTTTGGAAAAGAGGAGGCTGAGGGGAGACCTCCTGGCTCATCTGCTAGACAGATGAGATATCATCAAGGAATTTATATCAGATATTACCTGGGTGAGACATTTCCATGAAATGATATCTGAACTTTGAAAAGTCATTCTAGCAATGGAATTAAAGTGTCAACATGAGAGACATTCAGTCTCACAGTATATCAGAGGTTGGAAAGGACCTCAAGAGATCATCAGGTCCAACCCCACTGCCAGAGCAGGATCCCTTAGGGTAGTCTACACAGGAATGCATCCAGGTGGGTTTGGAAAAGTCTCCAGAGAAGGAGACTCCACAACCCCCCTGGGCAGCCTGTTCCAGTGCTCTGTCACCCTCACTGGAAAGAAGTTTCTCCTCATGGTAAGGTGAAATCTTCTATGTTCAAGTTTGAACCCATTATTTCTTGTCTTATTCCTGTGCACCACCCAAAAGAGCCTGGCCCCCTCCACTTGACCCCCACCCCTCAGCTATTGATAGACATTGATCAGATCCCCTCTCAGCCTTCTCTTCTCCAGACTAAACAGCCCCAGGGCTCTCAGTTTCTCTTCATAGGGGAGATGCTCAAGCCCCCTAAGCATCCTTGTGGCTCTCTGTTGAATACTCTATATGACTATAAGTGGAGTTTTAGGGCTTTTGAATAAGGCAGCAAAGTCTACTTTGACTTTTTTGGTTTTAAACTAGTATTTGGGGGTTGAAGACTCCAGGACCCAATTTGTTGTAGCATCATGCTGCCTGCTCTTATTTCTTTAAGAGATGTCAACTGGTCAGGATTCTGAAAGAGATTTTTCTTTATCCCTTGGGACATGAATGATCCCTTTGGACATAGTTGGCTTTGATTTGCTGACTGCCTACCTGGTTTTGGGTTCGGGATAGGATAGCTTAGCAGACAGGAGTGGAGCCTTTCATTTGCCAGTCCTGAGATTAAGAAATTTGGATTTTCTCAGCCCAGAAGCCTGTGAGCAAAACTGGAAGTGGGTAGATTCAGATTGGATGTTAGGAAGAGGTTTTACACCATGAGGATGGTGAGACACTGGAACAGGTTGCCCAGGAAGGTGGTGGAAGCCTCATCCCTCGAGGTTTTTAAGGCCAGGCTGGATGTGGCTCTGAGAAATCTGATGTAGTGTGAGGTGTCCCTGCCCATGGCAGGGGGGTTGGAACTAGATGATCCTTGAGGTCCCTTCCAACCCTAACAATTCCATAATTCTATGATGCTATGACTTAAGGTCATATGTTAAAAAATATTGCCAAACTGGCCTGTTTTGAAATCTTCTTGAGGCAGCCAGACATTGTGCAACTTTTCTTTAAGCTGTTTTTCTTCATGCAATGTACAGATTAACAGACACTTAGCCCATGGCTATCCTAGATCCATGAATTTTAGAATAGATTTCAAAGAGGCTAGGATTTGATTGTGGCTCACCTCATTATGAGATCACAGATCCCATCCCAGCATGGAGAAAGCATATACATAAAATAGTTTACCTAGCTCAAACATAAGGAGCATTTCTGAGTATCATGTGCACTTTCAGGCAAGAATTGAACAAAAATACCATTTAGAACTGGGTCCTGAGTCTAATACTCAAAAAGTAGTACAGAATGTGGTTCTACAGGCAAAAGTAATATTCTTTAGAGAGCTATTCTGCAAACTTTAAAAAGAAAAAAAAATAGATAACAAATCCTGCCTTTTTAGCATTTTATCAATTCATTGAGACTGGATGGATGACTATGAAAAGATCACTACACTCAGCTGTGTACTGGACAGTATATTATGTGATGCTTGTTACAGAAACACACACCTTTCACAGAATCAGAGAATGGTCCAGGCCAGAAGGGACCCCCCAAAGGTCATCCAGTCCAACCTCCCTGCAGTCAGCAGGGACATCCCCAACTAGATCAGGTTGCCCAGGATTTCATTGAGCCTCACCTTGAGTATCTCCAGGGATGGGGCTTCAACCACCTCCCTGGGCAACCTGTTCCATTGTTCCACCACCCTCATAGTGAAGAACTCCTTGATATCCAATCTAAATCTGCCCTTTTCTAGTTTGAAGACATTGCCCCTCATCCTGTCACTGCAAGCCTTTGCAAACAGTCTCTCTCCATCCTTCCTGTAGCTCCCTTCATGTACTGGGAGGCTGCTATCAGGTCTCTCCAGAGCCTTCTCTTCTTTGCTGCTTGAGACTGGATTAATTTTCTATAGCACTGTGGTTCTTGAAGGCAACCTACTCTTACCAAAAAAAAAAAATGAAAAAAGAAAAGAGAAAGAAGAAAAAAGAAAGAAGAAAAAAGAGGAAAAAATAGAAAAAAGAAAAAATAGAAAAAAGAAAAAAGAAAGAAAAAAGAAAGAAAAAAAGAAAAAGTAAAAATAAATAATATGAAAGTAAAAATAAAGAAAAAATATAAATAGAACCCAAGCCTGCCTGACCTGCTGGGGCTCTTGGGCCTGTAGCAACCACAGTAGAAGGTACACAGCACGATATTTAATGCATAATAAAATGACAGCTTCATATGATTTATTACCAAGAAAAACACTGTGCATAAACTCTTAAAGCACAAACACAGGGCCAGCAGTGCATCAGAGACTCAGGGGAGATAAACTGTCTCATTTTTTCTGAATGGGATGGTCACATGAGGGAAGAGAGGATTGCATGTGGAAGGGTGAAGGGGAAGTGGGTGAGCTTGTGATTTAAAAGGCTTGGTCACTAGCTCGGTGATCCTCTCGGTTTCACTGCAGAAAAATGTGTTCCCAGGTTGTCAGAATGGTTCTGTCGTGCCTCCTGCTCTCTCAGGATGTGCACTTCAGTAACACTTTGATCTCTGAAAGATAGAGTGAGGAAGCAAGGTCCCTGCTAATGCAACCTTAGCTCTTCCTTCTGGGGTGGGATGTAATCACTTGGAGATGTCTGCTGGTATCCAGGGAGAAAATTGACTCTTGGGGAAAGTTTTTTTTATTGTTGTTAAAACTTGATATTTTGATCTGAAAAGCACAGATTTTTTTTCCCTGCCAAGCAAAATCATAATCATGGAAAGATTTCATTGTAGCAGTCACCATTGTGCTTTATTGTCTGAAGTACTGATGGGTTTGTTCTTCTTGCATGGAGGCAAAGCAAACCATGAACTGCAGTTGTGTAGTATGGACGTATGGCAAACAAAGTTATTCTAAAATCCCCTCTTTCCCCACCACTTCCCCTTTTCCACCATATCTACCCCTTTTCCACCCCACCCACTTCATTTTCCCCCTTTTTCCCCTCAAACCCCACAGCACCTGTGCTCTGTTGGAGTCTCCTCCCCCCCCCGGTGGGGCCCC
>VXBD01004204.1:174417-240307 GCA_013399975.1 Indicator maculatus | reverse complement strand
CCTCCTGAGGTTGGCTTGTGCCCACCTCTCCAGCCTGTCCAGGTCCCTCTGGATGGATCCCTTCCCTCCAGCCTGTCTGCTGCACCTCACAGCTTGGTGTCATCAGCAGACTTGCTGAGGGTGCACTCAATGCCTCTGTCCATGGCACTGACAAAGATGTTGAACAAGACTGGTCCCAGGACTGATCCCTGAGGGACTCCACTTGTCCCTGGCCTCCACTGGGACATGGAGCCATTGACAGCCACTCTTTGGGTGCTGCCATCAAGCCAGATCTTTATCCATCTCGTGGTCCACCCATCAAACCCATGTGTCACCAGTTTGGAGACCAGGATGTGGTGTGGGACAGTGTGGAAGGCTTTGCTCAGGTCCAGGTCAATGACATCAGTTGCTCTCCCCTCATCTGTTAATGTTATGACCTTGTCATAGAAGGCCACCAGGTTTGTCAGGCAGGATTTGCCCTTGGTAAACCCATGCTGACTGCACCCAATCACCTCTTCATTATTCTTCTGTCTCAGTAGTGCCTCCAGGAGGATCTGCTCCATGATCTTACCAGGCACATCTTTGCTCTATAATATGAAAAACAATTTTTTTTATTTTGGCTGATGTATCATTTTAGGATAATATCATCGAGATTACTCCCACTCTTTTAATATTTAAAGTTAAAAAAAAATGGATTGGGCTAACACAGAACAAAACCCAAGTTTGAAATTTGAAAGTTGATGTGAAAAATAATTTCTCTAAGAGTCCTCCAAGTCTTTTTGTAGTAAGAGTTCAAAATAAAAAATTGGATTGTGCCAATGCAGAACAAAACCAGTGTTTGAGATCCTGAAAGTTGCTGTGAAAAATAGTTTCTCTCCTGTGTGCTCCAGAAAGGAATTAGTTCTCTGGTTAGGTGATTTCAAACATATTTCCCTGTGACAAGGGCACCTGCAGGCAAAATGCAAAACATGCACTAAACAAACAAAAAAATTGGTTTGAAAATTTTAGCTATTCAGAACTTTTCACAAAACAATATTTCTTTAAATAATATCAATCCACAAACAGAAAACTGAAATACATCCATTTCCAAGTGCATTGTAGGATTGGGGAGACTTACACTTCAGCAGCAGGTACAAATTGTTTTGATTCAGGCCTAACTAAGCCTGAAAATAGAATAGAAAACATTAATCAGAGTTGGTCAAAAGGTAGCCAAAATTTAAAGTCAGAGTATGTATATTTTTTCCCTCAAAACCCCACTGATACTCAAACACGACCAAAGGCAGAGAAAAAAAGAAAACAACTTGTGTCATGGATGTGTGTGCAGATAACAATGAGAAGTGGAGATAATTGAACCCATTACCAGATGGTTGCTGCTATAATGGAGATGGCAAAATTAAATACCCTTTCAGGTATTAATGAACATGCAGAAAAAGAGTATCTCTTAAAGAGGGAGGAGAAGAAACAACAGCAAAAGATGAAAGCAATGTGGACTCAAACCTTGATTCACAGAAATGTGTGAGCTGAAGCAAATATTTCATGAAAGCTGTAATTCAGTGAAATACATCACATCAAGTTCAGCAATTTTAAACTTAGGGGGGGGAAAAATCTCAGCATCTAAATTAATATTTCATTTAGCTTTGGATTTTTGAAATTTTTTTTCTTCCTGCTTTAACATCTTGTGAGGAATATTTCATTATGTTCAAAGTTCAGAGCAACATCACATGTTGCTCTACATGTTGTAGCCTGAATGAAAGAGCTTTTTGTGTTTGCATTTTTCTTCCTCCCAACCCATTAATTCAGTTCAGCCTTAAGCTCCTCCTTTCCATAACTGGAGGTTTGTTTATATTTGGCTGAGGCTGTGCATTTTGGTAGCAAGAGTAAACTGGTTTCTGATACAGCTCCATTAGTACCAGCAGAAAACCAAATAGTTGCCTAATCCTCCTATCTCATCCTCCTCTCCTTTATTCTCTTTTGTCTCCTTATTATACAATTTGTTTTTCAAAGGCTTATGCTGATGTTCAACCTCTTCTCTAAGTTGTAACTACTAAAAGTCAAATCAGAATGATGATTACTGAGAGCATTTTCTCATGACTGCAGGATACTAAATGTGTGTTGAAAAGCAATGCCCAAAAAATGTTGCTAGAATTAAATTTGCAGGTTTTAATGGCTTAAAGAGAGGGAGAGATCTGAGATCTAGGAAAAAAAAAATCAACCTGAAGTTTTGTCACTGGTTTAACAGTACAGAAATTCTACTTTGTAAGCATATTAAGATTCTACGGATACTAACCAGCTATATACAGTTACTACATACACACAGGTATAAGGTTCTACACACAGGTATAAGGTACTACAACGTTCTCCATCAGTAACAGAGTTTTGCAACCCAGAAATAGATTCTTTAGGCCTTTATTTCGAACCATTTTGAGCAGTGAAGAGCAATCAAAAGTAAATTATGAGTATGCTATCCTCCTTCTTGTCATTGTTCCTACTACTTGGTATAATTTAATGAATCATAAAGGTTTGCTTTGGAGGAGTATCACAGTACATTAGTAGTTGGAAGGGACCTCCAGAGATCATTGAGTCCAACCCCCCTGCCAAAGCAGGATCACCGAGAGTAGTCTGCACAGGAATGCATCCAGGTGGGTTTTGAAAGTCTCCAGAGAAGGAGACTCCACAACCTCTCTGGGCAGCCTGTTCCAGTGCTCTGTCACCATCACTGGAAAGAAGTTTCTCCTCATCTTGAGGTGGAACCTCCTGGGTTCCAGCTGTACCTGTTGTTCCTTATCTTGTCATTGGGCACCACCACAAACAGCCTGGTACCTTCATCTTGACCCCCATCCCTCAGATATTCATTGACATTGATCACATCCCCTCTCAGCCTTCTCTTCTCCAGATTAAACAGCCCCAGGGCTCTCAGTCTCTCTTCACAGGGGAGATGCTCAAGTCCCCTAAGCATCCTCCTGGCTCTCTGTTGGACTCTCTCCAGCAGGTCTCTGTCTCTCTTGAACCGGGGAGCCCAAAACTGGACACAGGATTGCAGGTGAGAGTAAGAATATATCATGTAAAATGCAGATAAAGTAAATCTTGTAGCAAAGGGCTTATAACCTAAATGCTTACCTTTTACAAAATGCTTACCTTTTACATGCAGAAAGCATGCATCCTTGGGTTGGAGAAGCAGCAGACTTTTCTGCCTCTTGGCTTTACATGGATTTGCATATTGCACCATGACTCGCAGCAGTGCAGCGGTTTGTGTGAGCAGCAGGCACCCACAGCATGATACCTGCAGGCTATCATGCTGGTAATGAGTGGAGCAATTGTTGTGACTCATCTGCCTCCAGCAAGGAGAATTCTGTTGTGGTCTGCTCCTCTGTTTACACCTGAGTTCACAGAAGCACCTCTGTTCTCACTCGGAGAGATTTCCCTACTAAGATGATGCTGGTAAATATGAAACCCAAGCATCAGTCTGCAACCTAATGTGTGCCACTTCTAGCCCATTTACAACATGCCAGTACTCAGTCCAAGTGGTTTTGCTTAGCAGTGATGGGAAACAACTGAAGAGAATCTTCAAAGGATAATTAAGAAGTAGCATAGGTTTTGTCTTTAGTTTTCCTTGACATATTTTCTTGACAAGTCTCCATTCAGCTTTAATTAAGTTTTTCTTTGAGTTTCTGAACCTGGAACAGTGGATTTTTTCCCCTTGCAATATGAATTTTTCCCTGTAGATTAAAAAAAAAAGCAGTCAGAGAGGTGTAATCAGTAGATCACAGAAAGAAAAAAATATGACTTTTATGCTGGCTAAAGTAATCTTTGAATTTATTATCTTTTTAGGAGTTTCACATATATATGAAATACCAAATGAATAAGGCCTTATTCCATTCATATTTGATCAGAGAAATGTTCAGGTTGGAAAAGACTCTCAGGATCACCAAGGCCAATCCAGAACCCTGCTCTACAAGGCTCACCCCTAAACCAGAGACCCAAGCACCACAGCCAAAACACCTTCAAACACAGCCAGGCTTGGGGACTCCACCACCTCCCTGGGCAGCACATTCCAATGCCTGAACACTCTTGCCATGAAAGTTTTTTTCCTAATATCCAGTCTAAACCTCCCCAGTGGCAGCTTGAGGCCATTCCCTCTTCTTCTATCACTAATTACCTGTGAGAAGAGACCAGCACCAACCTCTCCACAACCTCCTTTCTGTAGAGAGCCAGGAGGTCTCCCCTCAGCCTCGTCTTTTCCAAACTAACCATCCCCAGCTCCTTCAGTCTCTCTTCATCAGATTTCTTCTCCAGGCCCTTCACAGCTTCCTTGCCCTCCTCTGCTCTGGCTCCAGCACCTCCACATCTTTTTTGTCTTGAGGTGCCCAAAACTGGACACAATACTCAAGGTGTGGCCTCCCCAGAGCTGAGTACCAGGGGACAATCCCCTCCCTGCTCCTGCTGGACACAGCATTTCTAATCCCAGCCAGGATGCCTTTGGCTTTCTTGGCCACCTGGGCACACTGCTGGCTCATATCCAGCTGCCTGTTGATTAGAACCCCCAGGTCAGGTCCCTTTCCGCCAGACAGCTTTCCAGCCACACTGCCCCAAGCCTGGAGCATTGGTTGGGGTTGTTTTGAGCCAAGTACAAGATCTGGCATTTGGCTGTGATGAAGCTCATCCTGTTAATGTTGGCCATGGATCCAATCTATCCAAGTCCCTCTGTAGAGCCTCCCTACCCCAGTGCACATCAACACTCCCACCTAAGTTGGTGTCATCTGAGAACCTACTGCTGACACACTCTGTGTCTTCATCAAGGCCATCAATAGAGATGTTAAACAGAAGTGGCCCTGAGGTGCCCCACTTGTGACTGGCTGCCAGTCTGGGAGTTTTAACATATGCCTGAATAAGATGAATAAAATTCCACATCAAACAGAACACCTTTTCCCACTGAATTATACTGTCTTCAAACTCATTTATATCCCTCTGATACAAGCACTATCATCTGCAGTCTTTCAGTTATGGAATTGCAAAGCCCTCAGTGTTGCTCATTGCATGGTTGTGTGCAGTAGATGCAGTAGAAACAAATAACAAATTTCTTGTATATGAAACAGGCAAATCATAATCATGTATGCTGTATGTATGCCTGTCACACATGGTAAAGAAACTTTAGATAATTGTGGAATAGGTCACAGGATCACAGGATATTATATTGAAAATCTCCGGAGATCTTCAAGTCCAACCCCCCTGCCAGAGCAGGGCCATAGAATCCAGCACAGGTCACACAGGAACACATCCAGATGGGGCTGGAAAAGGCTCCAGAGAAGGAGACTCCACAACCTCTTTGGGGAGCCTCTTCCAGTGCTCTGTCACCATCACAGTGAAGTTCCTCCTCACGTTGAGGTGGAACCTCCTGTGCTGTGGTTTCTATCCATTGCCCCTTGTTCTCTTACAGGGTGCATCTGAGCAGAGCCTGTCCCCTCCCTCTTGATCCCCCGCCCTCAGATATTCATAACCATTGATTAAATCCCCTCTCAGTCTTCTCTTCTCCAGACTAAAAAGCCCGAGGGCTCTCAGCCTCTCCTCACAGGGCACATGCACATTGTTAAGCATTTCTACAGAGTTTTATGTTTCTGAGTCATGATAATATTCAGAACATGTTACTTCTTTGTTCTCACAAAGCAGGTCTGAGCTGCCAACAATCACAGAGGATTCAGTCTAGGTATGAGAACCAGAGCCCAAGGTTTCATTGTCCAAAGAATAATCTATTCTACACACCTCTGCTAGAAATGTAAACAGGGGAATATTTTACAGTACATGGTCAAAAACTCAAACTGATGTTGTAGTTTCTGTGTTCCAGGTACTAGAGATGTCTTTGCCATGTAATTTCTAGAACATCTAATATCCCAGTAGCATCCTGGTACTAAAACAAAGAAACAGGAACAGATATTGAGCATGCCAACAAAATGCAAAGCCAAAAGACTAAACAGTTACATCCAGGGGTGCAGAAATGTGTGAGTCAACATTAAGTTTATGGTTGGGCTTAATGATCTTAAAGTTCTTTTCCAACCTCAACGATTCTCTGATTCTATGAAATTCCAAAGAATCTATTTTTTCATCTCTGTAGCTGAGACTTACACCACATGCTCTAATAAACTACAGTAAGAAAGACAGTGGGAAATACTAATTTGACATCTCTTGTCTGGAGATTTCCTGTGTGAACTCCTGTCTGGAACTGTGCTCTGAAAGGTAAAAAAACAATTATAAGAAAAAGGAAAGAACACAACCCAAATCTGTGTTTATAGATTGCACTAGCAGACCAATAAAAATTTAATTTCATGTTGTAACCCTAGGTCTGAGATGGAATTTGCTCAGGAATGATGACAGCAACTTAACTTCATACCCTTGTGATCTGTTGCTCATGAACTTGGCTTTGTTCCCTACCATGTCAATTTTATTTTTTTTTTCCTGGGCAGCAGCTTGTAACACCTTCCTGCATAAGAGTGTGGTGGGTTGAAATTGCCTCCAAAATGAAAATTGCCAGACTAGCTCAGAAGGTTTTGGAAGCAAATGAAGCTCTATTTACAAGCAGACTACAATCTAGAAATATGAATTGCAATTAATATCTACCAAATATGCAATATATGTAATTTATATTTATANAGGCCACAAGAATGATCAGAGGGCTGGAGCACCTCTGCTATGAGGACAGACTGAGAGAGTTGGGGTTGTGCAGTCTGGAGAGGGTCCAAGGAGACTTTATTGTGGCCTTCCAGTATCTGAAGGGGGCTATAGGAAAGCTGGGGAGGGACTTTTTAGGGTGTCAGGTAGTGATAGGACTGGGGGGAATGGAGCAAAACTATATGTGGGTAGATTCAAATTAGGAAGAAGTTCTTCCCCATGAGGGTGGTGAGACACTGGAACAGGTTGCCCAGGGAGGTGGTGGAAGCTTCATCCCTTGAGGATTTTAAGGCCAGGCTGGATGTGGCTGTGAGCAACCTGATGCAGTGTGAGGTGTCCCTGCCCATGGTAGGTGGGTTGGAACTAGATGATCCTTGAGGTCCCTTCCAACCCTAAAAATTCTATGATTCTATGATTTATAATTTATAAAGAACACAGAAACTCCTGAGACACTCCTGGATGGATCCCGGGGACCCATTCACCACCTCCCAAACTCCCTCCCTCCTCTCTGTTACCTCACACAGTAGTCAAACCAGAGATACCCCTGGCAAGGCCACAGGAGAGAGAGAAAGAAGTTTCAAGCAGAAGCAACAGGAGAAGAAAAGCAAAGCAAGAACTCTTTGTGCCTCTGCTCTATATCCCATGAGCAATCCAATGAATTCTATAGACCTCAGCATTATTTTCCTTTTACATCCAATGGTAATTTATTTTATTTTCAGCCTTTGCAGTCAGGGACTAGGCTAAAATTCCCCCTTGAAACTGTGACAAAGAGGAAGGTATTGTCACATTATTTTAAAACTACCAGAGCCTGTGGAGCAACATAAAAATAAGCAACAACAACAAGAAGAAAAAAAAATCAAATACAGGTTCACAGCAATGGAGGAATTCCTCAATAAAGCAGTGTTTTATCTGATCAGCTAGAGAGAGATTTCAAAATCATATTGACAGTTTAAAGAGGCTTATTTTGATGGATATAACTACAAGCTGGTTTTGGAACTGTTAAAAACTATTTTGTAGCTGAGTTCAGATGAATATTCAGCTATTCACTAATTGTTTTTTTCTTTATGAAGTTCAATATTTATTCTGGTGCTACCTCTGTTTAACAAAGTGATCTCCCTCTTCATTCCCTCTTCCTATCTGGTTCAGCTTTCTTATCTGACTGTGGAAACTTGCTCTGATCTAAACATTAGAATAAGCTTAGCATAAACCCCATTTTGAGTCAGGGAAGCCTCTTGTTTTGATCAGTACAAGGCAATGACACTTTTTTACTCTTCAGTATTGTATTTTGCCATCTGAGTATTTTACTTTTAAAGAAAATTTAGAATCCAGTTTGTATTTTGCCACCTGAGTACTTTCCTTTTTAAAGAAAATTTAGAATCCACAGGTTTTAGACTTTGTTTGTGAAGCCACTTGCTTTCTAATTACAAGCTGCAGACGTATTAGACTGAAGGGAAAATAATCCTCTCTCCATCAATATGACTAAAACCTTGATCATCATATCTTTTTTTTTTTACAAAGTAATTTCCATTCCAAGTAGCAAAAGCCAGCAACATCTCTCACCACATTATATCAGTATAGCAATGCCAAGCAAACATCATGATGTGATAAATCAGCACTTTTTAATACAGATTTCTTCATCATAACCCATACTTTCCTCTTAATAAAACATGAGGCACAATATGCTATATGCTGTTTGGCTTGATGAGGGCACCATATGGAGCTGGGAAGCCACTAACATAGCTCCAAACAGGAGGAAGCAGAAGGAAGAATTATTTCACTGTGAGGGTGACAGAACACTGGAACAGGCTGCCCAGGGGGGTTGTGGAGTCCCCCTGTCTGGAGATATTCAAGACCTGCCTGGCTGTGTTCCTGTGTGATCTGCTCTAGGTGATCCTGCTGTGGCAGGGAGGTTGGACTGGATGATCTGTAATTTCAAATACCTCCTTGCTCTCCTTCAGGATGCTACTGATCAGGTCTGTCTGGCTAAGTGGATCACAGGAATGCAAAAACCAGTTTTGTCTGGAGCAGGAGAAATGCTGCACTAGAGGAAGGGGTAAATATATTTGGCTATGGAGCAAGACATTTTGGAGGCCTGAAGTCTGTGACAGAAAATCTTCTCTTGCATGAATTCTTTCTTCTCTCTGAAGTCTTCATTAGAAGCTGTCTAACTAAGCTCAGCTGTAGCGACAAGCAAGCATTCCTATCTGGAGATTTGGGAAGTCCTCGTGGGAAACAGAGCTACAGAGGTCATCATCTATCACAGAATCAACCAGCTTGGGAGAGACCTCCAAGCTCATCAAGTCCAACTGATCACCCAACCCTATCCAATCAACCAGACCATGGCACTAAGTGCCTCATCCAGGCTGCTCCTAAACCCCTCCAGGGATGTCGACCTCACCACCTCCCTGGGCAGCACATTCCCATGGCCAATCTCTCTGTTTGGGAAGAACTTCTTTCTAAGATCAAGCCAAAACTTCCCTTGGCACAGCTCGAGACTGTGTCCTCTTGTTCTGGTGCTGGTTGCCTGGGAGAAGAGCCCAACCCCCACCTGGCTACAACCTCCCTTCAGGTAGTTGTAGACAGCAATGAGGTCTCCCCTGAGCCTCCTCTTCTCCAGGCTAAACACCCCCAGCTCCCTCAGCCTCTCCTCCTAGGGCTGAGCTCCAGACCCCTCCCCAGCTTTGTTGCCCTTCTCTGGGTATGTTCCAGCATCTCAACATCTTTCTTGAACTGAGGGGCCCAGAACTGGACACAGTACTCAAGGTGTGTCCTAACCAGTGCTGAGTACAGGGCAGAATGACTTCCCTGGTCCTGCTGGCCACACCACCTAGGAGATCTTTTCTCAGATCAAATTTAGGATCATTTTGAGATTTCTTTGCAGTGCTTTGCTAGAGCTTTATCAAATTTACCTTCTTTTAGTTCAGGTGTATTTACAAAGATTTCCAATGATTCACTTGCTATAGTGGCCATCACTGGAAGATGTGAAGTAAAGAAATGCTAAGCCATTTCTGACTCACAGGAAGGTAAAAGAAACTATAAATACTGTAATTACAATGGACTTCTGAGGACATGCTGTCTTGTGGAACATACTGTGAGATTCTATTGAACAGAAATGATGGAAGCTTTAAAACTGATGTAGTCTGTGTAAAAAGTAGTAACAGAGCCATGCATTGGTAACTTGCCTGCCATACAACAGACTCCTTTTCTTTTTGGCTGCTTTGGAAGTGCAAACTGTGGAAGAAAATTCATGTACCTAAGAAGAGAACTTTATTGNTCAGGAGGAGGGGGCCAGGCTCTTTTCAGTGGTACACAGTGATAAGACAAGGAACAATGAGTTCAAACTTGAACAGAGAAGATTTCACCTCAACATGAGGAGAAACTTCTTTCCAGTGAGGGTGACAGAACCCTGGAACAGGCTGCCCAGGGGGGTTGCGGTGTCTCCTTCTCTGGAAACTTTCCAAACCCAGCTGGATGCATTCCTGTGCAGACTACCCTAAGGGATCCTGCTCTGGCAGGAGGGTTGGACCTGATGATCTCTTGAGGTCCCTTCCAACCTCTGATATACTGTGAGACTGTGAGACTGTGATTTCTCTGCTGCTCAGAGCAGTTTATGTAAGTAATCTGTCAGTTATCTTACAGGTACCTAATTTTATACGGCTCCACAAACATTAGCACTTTGCCTGTTGTTGCAAATCAATTTTTTCAGTAGTATGTGTTGATTAGTAAGGGGAGGCTCAGGAAAGATGAGCTGGAATTGAAGGAAAACCACAGAGTTCATAGTGCTCGTATACTTGATAAATAGGAGGGTATAAGACTCTAGACTTGGATAAAAAAAAAAAAAAGAGAAGGAATTAAGTACCTCACAATATACTTAGAAAAAGTTTGATTATGGTCCTGCTTTTGGCTCATACACAGTCTGGGCTGAAGCAAAATGTTCATTTTTCACTGACTCACTTCCCATCATTTGCAAGTTCTGATTATTTAAGTTCACAGGATCACAGGAAAAACAAGCAAGCAAACAAACAAACCAGAAGCCAAACAGTTTCTTATTACTAAATTCCCTATATTCCAACCCAAATTTATAATAGCTAAAATAATGCAGATAATAACAATACTGTCTGTAAATTTGGGCTCCCCAGTTTAGGAGGGACAGGGACCTGCTGGAGAGGGTCCAAGGAGAGCTACAAGGATGATTAGGGGACTGGAGCACTGCCTGATGAGGAGAGGCTGAGGGACCTGGGGCTGCTTAGTCTGGAAAAGAGAAGACTTAGGGGGGATTTAATAAATGTTTATAAATATCTGAGGGCTGGGGGTCAGGAGGGAGGGGACAGGCTCTACTCACTTGCTCCCTGTGACAGGACAGGGAGCAATGGTTGTAAGCTGCAGCACAGGAGGTTCCACCTTGACAAAAGGAGGAACTTCTTCACTGTGAGGGTCACAGAGCACTGGAACAGGCTCCCCAGAGAGGTTGTGGAGTCTCCTTCTCTGGAGACTTTCCATCCCCATCTGGATGTGTTCCTGTGTGACCTGTGCTGGATTCTATGGCCCTACTCTGGCAGGGGGGTTGGACTTGATGATCTCTTTGGGTCCCTTCCAACCCCTGACATCCTCTGTGTGTGTGTGATTGAGATACATGCATACATGGACTGTCTTTAGCTATGACCATTTTTCTGCAGAGGAAGCTGGAGCAAAGAGAGACATGAGAGAGGGATAGTGACTCTGGAAGCTTCTGTCTTGATCTTTTTTCCATGTTTTCCACTCAGCAGACATACCAGACCAGAACTACAGGGGCTAGGTGTGTTTTGGTGCTGTATGGAGATTTTCCAAGTTCTTCAGACATAGGTGGTCTTGGCTTCTCATTAAGAGCAGAAAGATTTGTGCTGCACTTCTTTGCAAGAATATCACCTCCTGACCTTCCAAAATTTAATTTTAGTTCACAGAAAGCCTAGCTAGAATTTTCAATTCTCAATTCAGGACTTCTTGTTTTATAGAATGCCTCTCTGTTTTAGTGTGAATACTATTGACAGGATCACACAGACAGCCTGGGGATGTACCTTTTCACTCCACTTAGTTTTTCCTCCTTCCCATCTACAGGAAAACAGTGCTTGGTGCCTGTATCAGTTCATTCTAAGTTCATTCTAGTTCATTCTAAAATTCTGAAAACATCTTTTCATATCTGAGGAAAAAAAATACATGAACTGAAAGTGGCATTGCTAAACCTGTATTGTAAGAAGAGAGGAGAGACTGGCAATGCTTATTTCAAGTTCATAATCTATTTACCCATCCTTACCACATAGCTCAGTGTCTTTGTCCAGCTCCTCCCTCCCTGTTTGGCTCTGTTTTCACTTCACAGAATCACAGAGTCACAGAATGTTAGGGGTTGGAAGTGACCTCAAAAGCTCATCCAGTCCAACCCCCCTGCCAGAGCAGGATCACCTACAGCAGATCACACAGGAACACATCCAGACAGGTTTGGAATATCTCCAGAGAGGGAGACTTCACAACCCCCCTGGGAAGCCTCTTCCAGTGTTCTGGCACCCTCACAGGGAAAACATTTTTCCTTCTGTTTCCATGGAACTTCCTGTGCCTTGGCTTCCACCATTGCCCCTTGTACTGTCATTGGGCATCACCCAGCAGAGCCTGGCTCCAGCCTCTTGGCACTCACACCTTACATATTTATCAATATGAATGAGGTCACCTCTCAGTCTCCTCTTCTCCAAGCTAAAGAGCCCTCAGCTCTCTCACTCTCTCCTCAAAAGCAGAGACTTGGTGAGCTCCTGGGTCAAAAGCACTGAATCTTACAAACTCCAAGCCAATATCCCTATCAGCATCTGAGGAAGGCCAAACTCTATTTCCCTTTCTTCATTCATAGTCATTGCTCCAAAGGGCAAAAATATTTGCTCAGTAACCCTGCAGTCCTTTTATTTATGTACTTGGCAGTTCACAGCTTCCTCTCAAACATGCTGCAAAGGTTGTGTGTGTGTAAAGTGGGAATGGAGATTTGGAGACACTTGATGATAAAACTGTTTTATGAAATTACAGCAGATGTTTACCTTGCTACAAAGATATAAGGTTTGGTGTTTTGGTTTGTTGTTTTTCTTTTTTCCTAACCATATAAGATTAATATTAATCATCAGAAAGTGACATCAAACAGTAAAAATGAATACAACTTTCTACACAGAGATGAAAAGACACTGTTGGTTGTTTTTTTTTTTTTTATAATATGTGTTCTAGCAAAGTGAAGATGAGTTATTTTATTAACAGTCTCTCTTGTCTTTTTAGAAGGTTTTTATTATTACAAATTATTTATATTTTAAGTCAATAGTATCTCCCAGGATCACAGGATGTTAGGGGTTGGAAGGGAACCAAAGAGATCATCGAGTCCAACCCCCTGCCAGAGCAGGACCATAGAATCCAGCACAGGTCACACAGGAACACATCCAGATGGGGCTGGAAAGCCTCCAGAGAAGGAGACTCCACAACCTCCTGGGGTTCCAGTGCTCTGGGACCCTCACAGTAATGAAGTTCTTCCTCATGTTGAGGTGGAACCTCCTGTGTTGCAGTTTGCAGCTATTACCCCTTGTCCTATCATAGGGTGCAACTGAGCAGAACCTTTCTCCTCCCTCTTGACCCCCAGCCCTCAGATATTGATAAACATTTATTAAATCCCCTCTCAGTCCTCTCTTCTCTAGACTAAAAAGCCCCAGGGCTCTCAACCTCTCTATGAGACCACATCACACTGCCAGAGTGTGTAGGAGCAAGCCTGCACTTCTTCAGCCAAGGAAGTGCAAGCCACACTCTTGAAGATATTTCAGGTGCAAGACAGAGTGCAGGTTTGACCAGTTCTGTGTCAACCACACAGAAGGTTCTGCCTTTCTCAGTAGGATATTCCTCTTACAACAGTTGACCTCTTCATATTTACACATTTCACATAGTCCTGGTAACAGATTCATATTTTTTTATATAGTTTCCAGGAGACTAATAAAGATTGATGCAGAGGTGCTTAGATTTCTCACCAAGGACCTAAACACGTAAGGTTTTACTTGTGTAAAACAAGAATGGAAATTCCATTCTGAAACTAGACATGCAGCCTGGAAATAAAGAAAACTGAAATTAGAGAAGAAAACAGAATCTAGAAGGTTTATACACCCATCTCCTCCACCCAGCTGTGCTCCTGAAGGTCAGTTCTTGTTCTCGGTCCCTCGGTGATTTTCTGAGGGATGTAACCTTTGATGTGCTCTCTGGGAAGCACTTTCTGGCAAGACTGAGGTCTGTCTGTTCCTTGCTGCCCACTGCAGTCTCTTTAGTCTCTATGTGACACTAAGCAGCTCCTGCTGTTGCCTTTTATTTCCTCTGTTTCCCCTAGGAAAGAAAGAACCTCCTTCCAGACAATCCACCTGATCTCATCTTGTCAAGCACAAGTAAGCTTTCTCAAAACAGAGAGCAAGCAGCAAATACTTTGTCTCAAAGAAAGTGCAGAGTTTCCCTTACTTCTTTTGGAGGCAGATGACAATGATCTCTGTCCAAACAGACAGGTTGTGAGCCAGATCCCCAGCTATGTGGCTTCCATGTCAGTGCAGGCTTGCACCTGACTTGCTCAGAGTCAGGCAATGCCCTTTCATTCACATCAGTTTGCAAAAGATCATGTAGATAACACTCCAAAACAAACACCAGGTATGTCAGCAGACATTATCAAAAACATGAACACAGGGCTTATTCAGAGCTTAGTCAAGTTTCATTGTATACATGTGTGCATGTTAGGGCAGCCTGCAGTCACTAATTGTCTGTATTTACCATTCATTTTTATTTTGTTAACATTTCAAAACAAGTCTGGGCCTCATTGTACTGGGCACTGGATGAACATAACTGATGAGAAAGTCTGTCTCTAAAAGCTTTTGGTCTAGAGGATAAGACATAGATGCTAGACCAAACAATCAAATCAACTGGATAAACTACAGAGAAAGCATGCTGAGAAGAAATAAATCCATAGTTTAATGTGTTCTGCATCATAGTCACAATTTTCTCAGCTGTTTCTGGGTGATAAGGGGGCCAGAACACCTCTGCTAAGAGGACAGGCTGAGGGAGCTGGGGGTGCTCAGCTTGGAGAAGAGAAGGCTCTGGGGAGACCTAATAGCAGTACCTGAAGGGGATCTACAAGAAGGCTGAAGAGGGATTGTTTCCAAAGGTTGGCAGTGATAGGACAAGGGGCAATGGTTTGAAAGCAGAGAAGAGCAGATTTAGATTGGATGCAAGGAACAGGTCTTTACCATGAGGGTGGTAGAACACTGGAACAGGTTGCCCAGGGAGGTAGCTAAGGCACCATCCCTGGAGATATTCAAGGTCAGGCTGGTCAAGGCCCTGCACAACCTGATCAAGTGGAGGATGTCCCTGCTCAGTGCAGGAAGGTTGGGCTAGATGACCTTTGGAGGTCCCTTCGAACCCAACCCATTCTACAAAAGGTACCATTTTCCCTGCTTTATTTAGTAAAATTTTATGTTAAAAAAAACCTCCAAACCAACTAACCAAACCTGCTGCCTCTCTGTGGGGCATTGGTGGAATGAGTATGAGTGAATATAACTCTTTAGAGTTCTCAGCTTTCCAAATACACCCAAAGGAAGGCAAATGCACTAAGCATAGAATTATAGAATCATCTGGGCCAGAAGGGACCTCCAAAGGTCATCCAG
The DNA here is from genome assembly GCA_013399975.1 of Indicator maculatus. NCBI lineage: Eukaryota > Metazoa > Chordata > Aves > Piciformes > Indicatoridae > Indicator > Indicator maculatus. The sequence goes on along the minus strand of VXBD01004204.1, from coordinate 224,984 downwards.
TCCAACCTCCCTGCAGTCAGCAGGGACATCCCCAACTAGATCAGGCTGACCAGGGCCTCTTTTAGCCTCATCTTGAATATCTCCAGGGAAGGAGCCTCAACTACCTCCCTGGGCAACCTGTTTCAGTGTTCCACCACCCTCATAGTGAAGAACTTCTTCCTGATATCCAATGTAAATCTGCCCTTCTCTAGTTTGAACCCATTGCCCCTTGTCCTGTCAATGCAGGCCCTTGCAAACAGTCTCTTTCCATCCCTCTTGTAGCCCCCTTCAGGTACTGGCAGGCTGCTCTTAGGTCTCGCTGGACCCTTCTCTTCTCCAGGCTGAACACCCCCAGCTCCCTCAGCCTGTCCTCATGCCAGAGGTGTTCTGGCCCCCTTATCACTCAGAAACAGCTGAAAAAAATTGTGACTATGATGCAGAACACATGGCTCTCCTCTGGACCCTCTCCATCAGGTCCATGTCCTTCCTATATTGAGGGCTCCAGAGCCGTACACAGCACTTCAGGTGAGGTCTCACCAGAGCAGAGCAAAGTGGCAGAATCACCTCTCTGGATCTGCTGTCAATGCTGCTTTTGCTGCAGCCCAGGATGTGATTTGCCTTCTGTGCTGCAAGTTCACACTGCCTGCTCCTGTCCAGCTTCTCATCCATCAGCACCTCCAAATCCTTTTCCACAGGACTGCTTTCTATCCCCTCCTCCCCTAGTCTGTATTGATAGTGAGGATTGTTGCAGCCCAGGTGCAGAACCCTGCACTTGCTGTTGCTGAACTTCAAGAGATTGCTTGCTGTCATAGACTGCCAGCAGAACTGGTGGCTGTAGTAACAGGCAACTCAAGGAAACCAACTACATCCCAGTCCTTCACCCTTTCTGTGTGCAATCTCACCAAAGTCCAGAGTTGTACAGGATTGGATTCAGCCATAAGATGCTTCAAATTACAATCACTTTAGGAAATGAATGTAAAGAAATTCAAGTAGAGAGAAAAGAGAGGTTTCTCTTCTGCTTAATTTTTCAGAGGCAGGAAAAATTCTTCTATTAAAAGGTGCTACCCAGCAAAGGTAAATCTAAGTGGTTTTGCTTAGAATAGATAAATGCATGTTACATTCACAACCTTTTTAACTAAATCTAAGTGGTTTTGCTTAGAATAGGTAAATGCATGTTACTTTCACAACCTTTTTATCTAAATCTAAATGATTTTGCTTAGAATAGATAAATGCATGTTACATTCACAACCTTTTTATCTAAATCTAAATGATTTTGCTTAGAATAGATAAATGCATGTTACATTCACAACCTTTTTATCTAAATCTAAGTGGTTTTGCTTAGAATAGGCAAATGCATGTCACATTCACAACCTTTTTATCTAAATCCAAATAGTTTTGCTTAGAATAGGTAAATGCAGGTCACATTCACAACCCTTTTATCAATCTGGTAATAAATTGCCCTAATATTTTGTGGGTAGAAGCCAGAGGCTTATGTCCATTGTAGTTCTGATTTGCCATAATTGTGTTGCCTTACAGAATTTCCCCCAAAATTTCAAAGGATCCCAAGCTAACAGAAAAATTAAAGGCCTCATTTCTGTATTTACTCACCCTAGAAAAACAACTTAGTGTTTGATGTGGTCACTGATGAGTTGGTATTAATTACCCTTTCATATCTAATGTACTGAAAACTATTGTTCTAATTTCTTTTTTGTTTGTTTGTTTGTTTGTTTTTCTGGGCATTGTTCACTTTGGTTCAAGGTGTAGACAAAGCATATTCCAGCTAATATTTGTCAAAATTCATTGTGCCTTAAAATGTATTCATCTACCATCATTTCACTTAGTGCTTTTTTTCACTGAGGGTAACATTTGGCAGCCTAGATAATTTTCTCTCTGAGATATCTTACATTTCAGGTTTATGTCCTATAAAGGTTTATACCCCACAAAGGATGAGATATTGGAACTTTGTATGTGTTTTGTTTAGCTTCCTAAGCAATATTTAAAGGGTTAGCTGTATCTACCCAACTCATTCCTCATTGATTTTTGCTTCTGCCATGTAGCTTAGTGATTTTTTTTTTCCTGCTGAAAATTGTCTGTCAGCTGTTCAGTTTGTCCAGGTGACTCATCAAAAACATAATTAGGGAGCAAGCCTGTCATCCTGTGGTATGGATATGAGAACTTCTAAGGCAGAGGCAGAGTCACAGGAATCTGGGGCAAGTGGTGTTTACTAGGTGAGGCTCTGTCCATGGACTGTTGCCCTATGCCTCATGTTGCTGCAGCTGAACTTCTCCCTTTCCCTCAAGAAGTTCATGTAGAGGTAGTTTGAACTGGGTTGAGCTCCTCCATCACACCTTGTGATCCATACCATAGAATCCTAGAATGGTCCAGGCCAGAAGGGACCTCCAAAGGTCATCCAGTCCAACCTCCCTGCAGTCAGCAGGGACATCCCCAACTAGATCAGGTTGCCCAGGGCCTGTTTGAGTCTCACCTTGAATATCTCCAGGAAAGAGGCTCAACCACCTCCCAGGGCAACCTGTTCCAGTGTTCCACCACCTTCATAGTAAAGAACTCGTTCCTGATATCCAACCTAAATCTGCCCTTCTCTAGTTTGAAGCCCTTGCCCCTTGTCTCTGTGACTCTAGACCTTTGTAAGCAGCCTCTATCCTTCTTGCAGCCCCTTTCAGGTACTGGAAGGCTGCTCTTAGGTCTCCGCAGAGCCTCCTCTCCTCCAGGCTGAACACCCCCAGCTTCCTCAGCCTTTGTAGCAGAGCTGCTCCAACCCCCTGATCATTTTTGTGCCCCTCCTCTGGACCCTCTCCATCAGCTCCATGTCCTTCCTATATTGAGGGCTCCAGAGCTGTACACAGTACTCCAGGTGAGGTCTCACCAGAGCAGAGCAAAGTGGTAGAATCACTTCTCCTCTCTGGATCTGCTGGCAGTGCTGCTTTTGCTGCAGCCCAGGATGTGATTTGCCTTCTGCCTGCTCACGTCCAGCTTCTCATCCATCAGCACCCCCAAGTCCTTCTCCACAGGGCTGCTTTCTATCACCTCCCCCTCCCAGTCTGTATTGATAGTGAGGATTGTTCTGGCCCAGGTGTCATAGTGCATTGCACTATATTTAGGTATAACAATTTATCTACATCTTAGAAGACTGGGTTGCTTTCATGGTCTTTTCATAGGTGACAGGAAAGATGTAATCCTCTGTAATAATTAATTAAAAAGCTAGCGTAAACTTTCTGGCTGCATTTTGAGGTGTCTTCACTTTTTCTTGCCTTTCTCTGATATGATCAATATTCTTCTATTTGCCACTCAGGCCATATCCTACTTGGCTGTTAATTTAGAAATTTCCCGAAATAGAATTTTTCACCTTTAGTTTTCCATTTAACACATTCCAAGCTTGACTTCTCAGGTAGCACAAAAGCTATATTGTTGTTATCATCACAAGAAAAAAAATAAAATTTCTGGCTATTTTAAAAAGTTTTTTTCAAAGGGTGGAAGTAGACTTGCAGTAGACTGGTTGGTTGGGGTTCTATATTTTTGAGGTTGTTTTCTGGAAGCCCCAACAGTCCCAAGCTCTTGAGAAAAATGATTTTGAGAGATTACTTTGAAGTCTTATGTTTCCTTAATATTCTTTAACCTAGAGACTTAGCTTACTCAGTAACCTACTGAACAGCATAAGCTACACTGACAGGACAGAGATGGAAAAATGATGCCCTTTGCTTCATCTGCTTTGGGTTTGCTTTTGAGTATTGGCATAAAGAAGACAAAGCTTTCTGACATTACATGAAGCTCAGGCTTTGGAACTAATTTTTTTTTTTTTTTTTGGCAAGAATTTGCTCTTCCTACCAGAAAAACTGGACAAAAATCATAAGGTAAATAAATATCAGCTAATCTGATGCCTCTATTTTCATAGTATTACAGTATCACAATACATTAGAGATTGGAAGGGACATCCAGAGATCATAGGGTCCAATCTCCCTGCCAAAAGCAGGATCACTTAGGGTAGTGTGCACAGGAACACATCCAGGTGGCTTTTGAAAGTCTCCAGAGAAGGAGACTCCACAACCTCTCTGGGCAGCCTGTTCCAGTGCTCTGTCACCCTCACTGGAAAGAAGTTTCTTCTCATGTTGAGGTGAAACCTTCTATGTTCAAATTGTATCTTTTGTTCCCTGTCTTATTAGTGTGCACCACCCAAAAGAGCCTGGCCCCCTCCACTTGATACCTACCCCTCAGCTATCGATAGACATTGATCAGATCTCCTCTCAGTCTCTCTTCATATGGGAGATGCTCAAGTCTCCTACTCATCCTCATGGCTCTCAGTCAGATTCTCTCCAGCAGGTCTCTGTCTCTCTTCAACTGGGGAGCCCAAAACTGGACACAGTATTCCAGATGTGGTCTCAGTAGGGCAGAGTAGAGGGGGAGAAGCACCTCCCTAGACCTGCTGGAGACACTTTTCTTAATGCACCCCAGGATCCCATTGGCTCTCTTGGCCACAAGAGCACATTGCTGTCCCATACAGAACTTGCTGTCCACCAGCACTCCAAGGTCTTTCTCCTTTCTTCCAGCAGGGCAGCTCCTAACCTGTCCTGGTGCCTGTTGTTATTCCTCCATCAATACAGAACCCTGCACTTGTCCTTATTGAACTTTGTGAGGTTTGCCTGATGCACCCAGCTCTCAGCCTGTCCAGATCTCACTGACTGGCTGCACAGCCTGATGTGGGGTGTCAGCCAGGCTCCCCAGTTTTACACCATCAGCAAACGTGCTGAGGGTACACTCGCAGTATAACATTATACATCATAAATATATTCTTTCAACATTTATTCTCTGCTTGATATTTTAAACTAGGACTTCCTTTTCCAGTTATTCTGAAGGGTCACAGGTGCATTCTCAGACTATAGAAACTCAAAGACAAAAACTTTCTGTTTTTCTAGCTAAAGTACAGATGAACTAAGAAATGTTTGTTAGCATTTTATGAGAAAAGACATAATAATAGATGTAAAAGGAATAGAAGGAAAGGAAAAATAGGACCTGCAAAAGTGAGCAAAGACACTAAAAGAAGAAAATAATAATACAATAATAAAATTCCCTTGCAACTTTGAGCTTAAATTTTCTTGGAGGCAGAGACTGACTTCATATACTGCTCCAAATATAATCAATTATACATCTCAGATAACAGTCTCAGCAGAAAATGACATTTTCATATACCATTTCACACACAAATATGCATTTCCAATTCAATGTGGACCTTAAATTTTTGAGTGGTTCCCTAATCTTGCAGGATCTTAAACAGAGGTTCACATTTAAACACACAATGAAATTGTGTTTTGTTTCATGTGTGCTTGAGCCCTTATTATTTTAGTGGGTTTAATTGTGTTGCTAAAAATCTTCTAGTTCACAATTCCTCATAATGAGGAATAAAGGAAGCAAATCATTGAGAGATGATCAGCATTTGCATTCACACTTCTGTATCTTTTTGTCCTATAGGTTTACATGGAAATTGATAATTGTTGTAGTTCAGAAGTCATTTATGCCTATAAATCACATCCTACTTTGAACAACACCAAACTGTAAGCAAAAGGAATTCTGTTGGGTTGTTTTAAATATTTTTGCATTTTCTTTCAAGGCAAAGGATTGTGGAATTTTATTTGACATTAAATTGTTTCATTAAACCTTGATGGACTCTTTATTCCTGCTAGTAGTCATAATCCTCTTTAAAAATATATATGGGAGCGTTTCACACAGTAAACAATGTCCCTTTCACTGCAACATACACTGAAGCCAAAATCAACAACCCCATATTGTGAAGGAAAGTTAATAGCTGTAACTGGCAGCAATATTCCAGGCTCTTTCCAGCTTATAGCTGATAAAATATTAATCCTTATGCCTGTCACAGAAAACTGAGCTACTGCAGTTACCAAGCATTATCAGCTACTAAATATTTCATCAGAAATGATGTAGCAAATCAGTGCTGTTATGTGTTTTTGAGGGGTATATATCTGGGCAACCTGATCTAGTGGAGGATGCCTCTGCTCACTGCAGAGGGGGTTGGATTGGATGACCTTTGGAGGTCCCTTTCAACCCAGGCCATTCTATGATTCTGTTATTCTCTGACTCTCTTTACCTGTCAGTACTGCCTAAAAAAGCCAACAAGTTCCACACTGGGACTTGTGGAACCCACAGCACATTGCCAGTTAACCCTGGGTATGGGTGGCTTGCAAGGCTCAGTGGGGCAGAGTGCATCAAGCTGCTCAGCCAACTGTTTTCCATTGGCATAAAACACAGTTTAACACACTGCAAAAAAATTAAATTGGTGGTGGTTCACCTTAACATGACAGGGTGCAAACTGCTGTGGTTCATTACTCCAGAAGCATCTGAGCAGCCCCAGCAGCTGGCTGGGAACAGACAGGAGTTTGTAGAGGCAGGTCAAGCCCAAAGCCTTTGACACAGGAGACAAAGGCCCAAATAATAGACTCATAGAATCACTAAGACTGGAAAAGATCTTTAAGATCATTGAGTCCAACCATAACCCAACTACCATGACCACTAAACTGTATCCTGAAGCACCACATCTACACACTTCTGGAACACCTCCAGGGATGGTGACTCCATCATCTCCCTAGGCACCCTATCCCAGTGCTTCACAACTCTCTCTTTTCCTCATATCCAGTCTATATCTTCCTTGGCACAACTTAAATTCATTCCATCTCATCCTATTGCTAGTTACTTGGGAGAAAAGGCCATCACCATCCTCACTCCAACCTCTTTACAGGTATTTGTAGAGAGCAATAAGATCTCCCCTAAGCCTTCTCTTTTCCAGCAGCTGTGAGGATGGCTGGGACTTCCACATTCTTCTGGGGATGTATAAGTTGCCTGAGTCCTTTCACCCTTCCCACTTTTATCTGCTCTTGGAGGGAAGGTACTCCTCATTGTTGAGAACGAGGTCCAGCAGAGCACCTTGGGCACTGTAACAATGCATCTACTCCCACTAAGTACTGCAGACATAGAGTTAACATTAAAGTTGATTCTTACAGACTGAAAAATACAGGAATTGAGTGTTTCTGTGGCTTGGACACTTTGATGTTCCAATTAGAGTAATTATTGCTTTCATTCTGACCATAACATGGGTCACATAGTTCCCTGGTCTGTCACTGTTTCTTTAAGTTTTGATATTCACAGCATCACAGAGTTGGCAGGGTTGGAAGGGATAGACCTCAAAGATGATCCAGTTCTAACCCCCCTGCCATGGGCAGGGATGCCTCACACTACAGCAGGTTGCTCACAGCCACATCCAGCCTGGCCTTAAAAAATTCCAGGGATGAGGCTTCCACCATCTCCCTGGGCAACCTGTTCCAGTGTCTCACCACCCTTGCGGTGAAGAATTTTTCCCTAACACCCAGTCTGAATCTACCCACTTCTAGTTTTGCTCTATTGTATGTAGTCCTATCACTACCTGACACCCTAAAAAGTCCCTCCCCAGATTTCTTGTGGGCCCCTTCAGATGCTGGAAGACCCCAAGAAGGTCTCTGCTAACTCCATTCTTCCTCCCTGCAAGCTGTCATTGCTTCACCATAACACAAATGGTGTCAGTGACTTTCATACAGTGATTACCTGAATTAGTTGGTGATTGGAAACATGGTCTTATTCTGTTATCTTTCACTTTACTCTAGCCTGCAACCTGCCCAAGAAAGGTATCTGTGTTCAGTGAACCACACATGTGGTGCACATGGTGGTCTCTGAAAATATGTTCAAGTAGAACTGAATCTGTGAGGAATTTTTAATCTCCTCCTCAGCTGCAAAGTATTTTTCAGATTAAGGTAGTCATTGCTGGATGTTTTTTAATGCTTCTTGTGATGGCCTCATTTTCCAGAGGTGACCAGTATTCTGCAGTTTTAGCATTTTTAGAAGGTTATTACAAAGGTTTCTGATTATTAAAAACTGATGAGCAATTAGCCAAAACCAGATGCTTTGAAAATTTCAATCCATCTCTATTAGTTTCTTTTAATAGCTTTGCATCCTGAGAAGGCATGAGAAAAATAAGCATTCTCTGGCAAGCACTGTGTGAAGTAACATTTCTTTTGGCAAAGAGAAGCTTAGGCATGCATAATTTATTTACTTCCTATCTGTCACATGTGCCTTTTTTCCCCACATTTAATCCCACAACAACTCCAGAGATCACTACGAAGCAGATAGTTGGAAAGACACTTTTAAAGGCTATTCCTGATTCTTTAATTAATAAGCAGCCTACAAACCCTGCAGGGTTTTTTGTAGACATGTACCTGGTATTTGATTATTGCAAAAGCACTGCCTTGTGTTTATTTATGTATATATGTATGTATTTATTTATTTCACAGAATCACAGAAACATTCAGGTTGGAGAAGACCCTCAGGATCACCAAGTCCAACCCAGAACCTCACTCTACAAGGTTCATTACTAAACCACAGCCCCAAGCACCACATCCAAACCACCTTCAAACACATCCAGGCTTTGGGGATTCCACCACCTCCCTGGGCAGCACATTCCAGTGCCTGACCACTCCTTCCATGAAAAACTCTTCCTAATGTCCAGTCTAAACATACCCAGTGGCAAATTGAGGCTGTTCCCTCTTCTTCTATCACTGATTACCTGTGAGAAGAGACCAGCACCAACCTCTCCACAACCTCCTTTCTGTAGAGAGCCAGGAGGTCTCCCCTCAGCCTCGTCTTTTCCAAACTAACCATCCCCAGCTCCTTCAGTCTCTCTTCATCAGATTTATTCTCCAGGCCCTTCACAGCTTCCTTGCCCTCCTCTGCACTGGCTCCAGCACCTCCACATCTTTTTTGTCTTGAGGTGCCCAAAACTGAACACAATACTCAAGGTGTGGTGTCACCAGAGCTGAGTCCAAGGGGACAGTCACCTCCCTACACCTGCTGGACACATTTCTAATCCCAACCAGGATGTTATTGGCTTTCTTAGCCACCTGGGCACACTGCTTGCTCATATCCATGTTTTATTTTTTGTATCCATAAAATACACATTATGCTTGCCTAGGTTTTAAACATATTTAGCTATACACTGACATAAATACTACGTTGTATTTGATTCCAATATTTATTGATTGATTGTATTTGTAGTTTTCACACCAGCATGTTTCAAGACAAGACTTGTTTCGACCACCTGCCTGTCATAAAAAACAACCTGACCCTAACAGCTTTCAGGAGCATGTTCCATCACTATAAAATTGAGCAGCTCCTTTTGGACAGCCTTCTGCTGAAATAATGTAAGAGCTCAAAACAGAGGTTGTGTGCTTGAAAATGGGGAATGATAGAGCTCTTGAGAGACACAGGCAATTCTGAAGTGCAAGTCCTTTGACCTCAGGACAAGGTCAGCTGTTCCTGAGGTGCCCCAGTTTCTCCCCATCAGTTCCAGTGGGGCTATGGATGACTAGAGAAGATGTGTACATTCAGCAAGACAATTCCCTGCCCTTGGTTTCTATATTCATTGACCTATTCAGTGATGGGAACTATTATTTTTCACTCACTGCATGGGTCACTTCATCAAATCATAGAATCATAGAATCATAGAATCATAGAATCAGTCAGGGTTGGGAGGGACCACAAGGATCATCCAGTTCCAACCCCCCTGCCATGGGCAGGGACACCTCACACTACATCAGGCTGGCCAGAGCCTCATCCAGCCTGGCTGCAAACACCTCCAGGGATGGGACCTCAACCACCTCCCTGGACAACCCATTCCAGGCTCTCATCACTCTCATGGGGAAGAACTTCTTCCTCACTTCCAGCCTGAATCTCCCCACTTCCAGCTTTATTCCATTCCCCCTAGTCCTATCACTACCTGATAGCCTAAAAAGTCCCTCCTCAGCTTTCTTGTAGCCCCCTTCAGATATTGAAAAGCCCCCAGAAGGTCACCTTGGAGCCTTCTNCCTCAGGGCTGCTCTCCAGCCAGTCCCTGCCCAGCCTGGATTTGTGCTTGGGATTGCCTCAACCCAGATACAGGACCCTGCACTTGGTCTTGTTGAACCTCCTGAGGTTGGCTTGTGCCCACCTCTCCAGCCTGTCAAGGTCCCTCTGGAATGCTGTTCATGGTCTCTTTGAGCTGCCTTCCAACCTCTGATAAACTGTGATACTGTGATTAGTAGGTGTTTTCAACTCGTTCTGATCCCTCAAAGAACTCAGAATCACTTCAGGATTGGTGTGCAACAGTTCTACTACAGCATTGTCAATAACCCACAGGGATCAGTGTGTCAGTTGGAGGCTTCTTCAGGTATTTACCCTGGGCACTGACATGTGAGTGAGGAAAAACTGCATACATCAATTCTATTTCAGCTCCAGTTGCCTTAATTTCTCTTCCTTCAGCTTAACTTCAGCTTTCTGTACAAATGGCTTTAGGGTACCTTCTATCACCAAAAAAGAATTAAGAAATGCAGGATTTGCATAAGCTTTTTTGCATGGTTGCCATGCCAGGAAAAAAGAGGCCAAGAATGACATTCAGTCTATATGAATGCAAAATACAAAACACTTAAAACAATTGAGAATTAAAAGCATGCAGCTGAAGATATGAAATTGGTATCTTTGAAGAAATAAAAGGGTTACAATTTCACCTTTAAAATTTTATAGGAGAATGTTTATTTTCAAGGGATGAAATAAAGATAACTGTACAGAGACTGAACAGGGATATGATTAGGATCTTTTCCTGGTTATTTTAGCTGTCTCAGCATGATCCTTTAGACTCATAACTTCTTTGTCTGTTAGAAAAATGACTTTTCTGCTCCTCACCTTACTCCAATTCTCACAGACTTTACCAGTAAATAAGTGCATGCACATAGTTTTCTTATGGTCTGTGTATTACACATTTCACAGAATCATAGAATTGTTAGGGTTGGAAGGGACCTCAAGGATCATCTAGTTTCAAACCCCCTGCCATGGGCAGGGACCCTTTCCGCTAGATCACGTTGCCCAGAGCCACATCCAGCCTGGCCTTAAAAACCTCTAGGGATGAGGCTTCTACCACCTCCCTGTTCCAGTGTCTCACCACCCTCATGGTGAAGAACTTCTTCCTAACATCTAATCTAAATCTCCCCTCCTCTAGCTTGGATCCATTCCCCCCAGTCCTATCCCTACCTGACACCCTCAAAAGTCCCTCCCCAGCTTTCTTGGAGCCCCCTTCAGATACTGGAAGGCTACAAGAAGGTCTCCTTGGAGCCTTCCCTTCTCCAAACTGAACAAGCCCAACTCTCTCAGCCTGTCCTGATTTTCTGCAGTTCTTCCAAGCCAGAGGTGCTTCTATACCATGATAACATTTGGGTCTAATTGAAGAGTGCCTTTGCCTGACGAGGACACAGGAAATCATAATCCCAAACAGTTTTACCCAGAGGATTTTAATTACCTTACCCTCTTATCTGTAGGCTAACAGTTGTCAATATTCTTATGTAAACACCATTTCAATTTCATCTTACATAACAGGAAAGTGTATCTGAGCATTTTGAAGGAGAACAGAATAAACATTGGCATCATTCATCCATGAAATGTTTATTCCTTTGTTATGTCTCTATGACTCATGCTAAATTGTACATAACCCCTGAATGAGCTCTATGGGGGCCCTCTGGCAGTTTGTAGAAAGAAGCAATTTAAAGATACAAAAAAAGAAAAAAAAAAAAAACAAAAAACCACCCAAACAGTTGGAAATATCTACAGTTCTGATTTTCTTAAAGTTTATACCGAAATGGATGCAGTTTACAAGCTATGAGGTGGAGTGACCTGGCAAGGAATATGCCAAAAGTTTCTCTTAATTCATTCTGCTTATAGGTCATTGTATTGGGTTGAGAGGACAGAAAGCTGTTTTACCCCTCCCCAAAGCAGTAACATAAATATGTTCCACAGAATTGGAAATTTAAGTGGAAATACTATTCACAAATATATATAAGAAAATGCAAAATTCATCTTCAGGCAGGCTTTAAAACCCTCCAGGGATGGAGGTGGTAGAAGCCTCATCCCTGGAGGTTTTTAAGGTCAGGATGGATGTGGCTCTGAGCAACCTGATCTAGTGTGAGGTGTCCCTGCCCTTCCAACCCTGACAGTTCTGTGATTCTGTGAACTTGTCGTCACAGAGAGCACCGCAGGCATTCTGTCCAATTTTAGGGAAAGTTTGGAAATGGAGTTGTGGTGACTGTTGGTTTCATGTTGTGGGTTTTGTTTTGATTTTTCCACTGCTGATTTGTATTAGGAGGGATAGTATTTATATGAGGGGGCAGTTCTGAGAGCAAGCTATGTTCATATCCACAGGAAAACAGCAGGGGCAGGCACAGCTGGCTGAAGTGTACAGCAAAGGTATCAGTTGTGCTCCAAGATCTCTTGCACTTCACTTTGCCACTTTTTTTTTCCTCAGCATCATTTTTTCAAGAGTTTCTTACTCTTTTGTGTTTTGGTGCAGAGGTAGGAATCAAGGCAACAGGAATTAGGCTTTTCTAACCCACTCACATGTGGAAACTTACAAGTCCTGGCCAGGTTGATGCTGTCCTGGCGTGCAGCAGTGCTCCACAAAGTCCACTTTCCAAAGGAGTGGGGAACAGCTACAGGCAGTGTGGCATGCTAGAGGCAGGTCAAAACAGGCAACTCAGTGATTTCAGAATTTGGTTTAACTTAACCTGGCTAAATCCCTCCTCATAATCCTGGGCTTGCTGAATTGTTTAATTGTTGGGTCTACTGTAAGAACTCTTCAGTGCCAATATTTGTTACCGTAGCTGCAGTTTTCTCTGACTTTATTATCCTTTCCTTGCCCAAAATGCAATGTGATGTTCATGTGCCACTCACTTGCCATAGAAGATGTCTACTAAATGATTTCTCTAAAACATTTACACAGATATGTGGCCCAACATGTGGATTAAAGGTACAAAAGATAATTGAGATTAATTACAATGCATTATTGCTACATGAAGCTACCCGTCCAGAAAAATTTGCCTGCCAAAATAATTAAATACTTCTGCTGTGATGCATTTCTAATTGAGTATAATTTTCAATATCTTAATGTGTCTACAGCTCCTGACAAGTTGCAGCTGGACTTGTACTTATAGCACAGAAAAATATTACTGCTTTAGAACTAGCTCAGCATTATGGTAGACATCTTATTCCGTTGTCGGATTCCTTGAGGTCAAGATGGCAAGAAGCTGAGCTTTTTTATTCCTAAATACTCTGAGTACCTTAAAAAAACCCAAAAATCTTACAGATGAATCTCTCTCATCAGACTTCCTCTTAAAAAACATTAAATCCATCCAAGCACTGAAACAATTGAATGCAGGAGATAACCCAATCCTCTCATTGCAAACTTAAAAGATAATCTTACTCTGGTGACCTGGTGAACAAGAACACACAACTTTCAAGGATAAAAAAAATTCTTTTTATGCTGACAATCCATCAACAGTGCCCATTTTATCAAACTCTTCCTTCTTTCAGAAGCAAGATACAAATGGCTTGTATGGTCTCAAGCTGTGGTAGGAAAGAAAAGTCAGTTGCTTGGCTTTTTTTCAGGGAGGGGATGTCTTTTATAGAAAAGCTTAGAATAGAGGGAGGTTCTCCTCCCCCTCTACTCTGCCCTAGTGAGGCCACACCTGGAAGATTTCATCCAGTTTTGGGCTCCCCAGTTCAAGAGGGACAGGGATCTACTGCAGAAAGTCCAGTGGAGGGCTACAAGGATGCTGAAGGGACTGGAGCACTACCTCATGAGGAAAGGCTGAGAGACTGGGGCTGGTTAGTCTGGAGAAGAGAAAGCTGAGAGAGGATTTAATAAATGCTTATAAATATCTGAGGGCTGGGGGTCAAGAGGGAGGGGACAGCCTCTGCTTACTTGCACCCTGCGATAGGACAAGGGGCAATGGATGTAAACTGCAGCACAGGAGGTTCCACCTCAACATGAGGAAGAACTTCACTGTGAGGGTCACAGAGTGCTGGAACAGGCTGTGCAGAGAGGTTGTGGAGTCTCCTTCTCTAGAGACTTTCCAGCCCCATCTGGATGCATTCCTGTGTGACCTGTGCTAGATTCTATGTTCCTGCTCTGGCAGGGGAGTTGGACTGGATGATCTCCAGTCATTGCTTCCAACCCCTGTGATCCTGTGATCTGTGAGCAGTCATGGTTTAAACAAGTTTTCAGCTGCACAGCATTTTGGGAATTGTTATAATTACAGCAGAATAGGTGTGGGGTGTTTTGTTGCTACAGTATAGCTCTCATGTCCATTCCACACACCACTGCATTTAATTGTATTATGCAGGTATAGATGATAAATTGAAGACTATATCTAGAGAGCTGCCTCAGTGAGGCTGCTTCAATGAAGCACTCTTTCCCTCATAGTTTCAGTGGCTGTCCTATGGAATTAGTAGACTGAACAGCACATAGGCACTAGAGGAGGAAACAGAAGAAACCCTGTGAAGTTCACTGGAGGCAGATGTCTGGCTATGCTGGACACAATCTTCATACCCTGAGGAAATCACTGTAGGTAGCAGGACCTTTCAGACACTTGGGATCCTGTTTGCCAGGAGAGAAGCACAATTGGAAGGCATATGGTAAGTATATCTACCTTGTAGCTCAGCAATCAAGAAGTTAGATCACTGCCTGGCTCACAGACCCCACACAACCTCCAAGTGAATCAAGTGACACCTTCCACCTGGCAGATAATTCAGTAGTCCATGAGGTATCTTTGGTATGAATGCTGCAGGGCACTGTGCAGCTGGGTGTGTCAAGGGTGATGCTCCCCAACTAAGCAACAACAAGAGCAAGTTTCTCATTACTGAGCTGCCATCCTAATTCCCTGATCTTTCAGTCATCATCTGTACAATAAAAAAACCCCAAAACTGATTATTCTTTCTTGTCATTCCGAGCTCTTTAGCCACTATTGGTTGGCTAGCTAAAGTATTGGGGAAACAAAACCTACCATATACTGAAAATCTCCTGAGAAAAAAGAATTAATATCCCACCCACACTGCACTCAGCTGCCACATGGGTGCAGTGCCAGGGGTGCCTCAGCCAGCCAGCCAGATTCAACCAGAGACAAAGCCACACTTAGAGCAAAGCTCTTTGCTGTTTTGTTCAAGGTTAGACTGAAATACCTCACCTGGTGTTGCAGTCGTGTAAAACCAGGTCTGTCTAGCACTGTGGCAATTTTAGGCTGTGCCTAGGAAAATTTTCCACAGATTGAGTAGGAAAGTGACAGAATGTAAATCAATTACCATTGGTAATTTGTATTTTCCTTTATTTCTTGTGCAATACAATGAGTAATGATTCTCAGACAGTATGACTCCAGAATAAAATATAGTTATTTAGGAGATTTTTAAAGTGTTTTCTTAAGTTCATATTGATAATTCTTCATCTGCAGTGTGGACATTCCTCTGAGAGACCACACTTTAAGCTCTCTCATTTGTTCCTCTCTGGCCTGGTGAAGTATTTATCTTGTACAGTCATAGAGGAAGGTTTACCATATGTGATATTTTAGTCATCTCAGGAGAATGAATAACTAAATTACTACTCTGCTGAACTGTATTTGGAAAATGCAGAGCAAAACCTGCAACTATTCCAGTATCTGAAGGGGGCTACAAGAAAGCTGGGGAGGGACTTTTTAGGCTATCAGGTAGTAATAGGACTAGGTGGAATGGAATAAAGGTGGAAGTGGGGAGATTCAGACTGGAGGTGAGGAAGAAGTTCTTCCCCATGAGAGTGGTGAGAGCCTGGAATGGGTTGTGCAGGGAGGTGGTTGAGGTCCCATCCCTGGAGGTGTTTAAGGCCAGGTTGGATGAGGCTCTGGCCAGCCTGATGTAGTGTGAGGTGTCCCTGCCCATGGCAGGGGGGTTGGAACTGGATGATCCTTCTGGTCCCTTCCAAGCCTGACTGATTCTATGATTCTATTTGTAATAAATGCAGAAATCACAGTATCACAGAATGGTAGAGTTGGAAGGGACCTCCAGAGATCATCAGGACTAAAACCCCTGCCAAAGCAGGATCACTTAGGGTAGTCTGCACAAGAATTCATCCAGGCAGGTACTGAATGTCTCAGAGAAGGAGACTCCACAACCCCCCTGGGCAGCCTGTTCCAGTGCTCTGTCACCCTCACTGGAAAGTTTCTCCTCATGTTGAGGTGAAACCTTCTACATTCACTCTTGTACCTGTTGTTTCTTGTCTTATTAGTGTGCACCACCCAAAAGAGCTTGGCTGCCTCCACTTGACACCCACCCCTCAGATATTGATAGACATGGATCAGCCTTCTCCAGACTAAACACCCCAGGGCTCTCAGTCTCTCTTCACAGGGGAGATGCTCAAGTCCCCTAAGCATCCTTGTGGCTCTCTGTTGGACTCTCTCCAGCAGCTCTGTCTCTCTTGACCTGGGGAACCCAAAACTGGACACAGCATTGCAGATGTGGTCTCAGCAGGGAGAGCAGATGGGGAAAAGAGCCTCTCCAGACCTGTTTTTGTATTCTTGAGAATCTTCATAGCTGAACACCGTTCTTCTAAATTCTGCTGCTGCACTAACCATCCAGGGACATGGCCCAAGGAGGGATACCCAACAGCAGGATATGATTGCTTAACCTAGAAATAAGTCATTGGGATTGCATTCTGCACAAAGGAGAAGCTTCCTCCTATGTATGGGAGTTGCCACATGAAAAAAACATAAGAAAGACATACTCTAAACAGTAAAATAGGAGTTGTGATAAACATATGCAGACAGTCTTTCTTTGGTAATGAAAATTCCACACTTTCTAAGATATTTTAAACTACCTCCTTTAAGAAGAGATTATCAGGTAGTGAAAATGAAATCCAGCTGTATCACAAGGTTTGTTCTTAATACTTGTCTAATATAAACTATTTCTGTCAGGTCTCTTTGTACAGCCTGAGCAGCTCAGACATAACCACAAAAAAAAAAAAAATCCCTTTTGAAGACTAAGTTCTAATCTGGTCTGGTGTGGTCATATGCATCTGTCAAAGGATATTTGTCACCTGATTATCAGGTTTCAGCTATAGACTGAGTCAGGTGTTCAGTTCTGTCTTGAAAGTTCCAGACATATTTATTTCCCAGCATCATTTTTGTTACAAACTTTCTAAATTATGAAAAGAAAAAACAAAATAAAACTAAACAAAACCAAACATCAAGGCAGGAGTTGATGCTGGTCTAACATTCAAAGGGAAGATGATAGAACATCAAGTGATTTTGGCAGCAGCAACAGGTTTTCTAGCTGAGCAATCACACAGCAGCTGGGGAACAGAATTTCATCAGTTCAGAAATGAGGGACCATGATGAGGATATATATTCCATGGTAAAGGTTTGTAAAGGAAACATGGAAGGGCAGGAGGAGGAGCAGTTATGGAAATTTAGACTGAATGACCACAAGGAATCCCCCTTCTCAGCTCCAACAAGTTTCTTTAGTGATTTCCATCCTACCTTTTCCTTGCATAGGTGGAGTACTGCATCTAGCTCTGGAGCCCTGAGTAAAGGAAGGACATGGACCTGTTGGAGCAGGTCCAGAGGAGGGCCACAAAAATGAGCAGGGGTTTGGAGCACCCCTCCTACAAAGACAGGCTGAGGGAGCTGGGGTTGTTCAGCCTGGAGAGAGACCTAACAGCAGCCTTCCAGTATCTGAAAGGGGCTACAGGAAGGATGGAAAGAGACTGTAAATGGTGAGTGCCAAGAGGATTCTGGGTTCTTCTGGGTGATGCCCAATGACAGGACAAGGGGCAATGGGTGGAAGTTGGGGCATAGGAAGTTCCATGGAAATAGGAGGCAAAAGTTTTTTATTGTGAGGGTGACAGAACACTGGAACAGGCTGCCCAGGGGGGTTGTGGAGTTTCCCTCTCTGGAGATATTCAAAATCTGCCTGGATGTGTTCCTGTGTGACCTGGTATAGGTGCTCCTGCTCTGGCAGGGGGGTTGGACTGGATGAGATTTCAAAGTCCCTTCCAGCCCCTAACATTCTGTGATTATGGGATACCTACAGGTTGCTACTAGTTGACACTGAAAGCAACAGTTGAAGGCAACAGGAATGTTTCTATCCCAAAACTCCACTATTAAGTGAATCCACTTGAGTCAACAAGGTATTTTTTTCTTCATTGCAGTTGTCAGAGCAAATAAATGAAATCTATTGGAATCTTATATTCACAAGGGACTTAAGTCTTACTCTCAAATTTAAACTCTCAGTGTTCATATAAGTTAGAACTCAGGGGGTGGGGAACTGTTCTTTCATCCCCTGGCTATAGGATTTTCTTGAGAATCTGTGTCTTTCCTGTTAAAACATCCACAGGCAAGCCTCATTTTTCTTCTGTAAGTGGAAATAGCAGAAGGAATAATGAATAATAATCTGATCAGAGTCTGCCATGAAGCTTGGACTTCATGAGGCTTTCATACAGAGAGATTAGGAATTTTGACTCTTTCCTTTGATCTCTAGTCTTGCCCTTGGCAGTTGAAACATTGCCAAATGGACCTTGACAACACTTCATGTCCACTCTGTGCTCATATGCTGAGGCTTCTGTGAAACTGTGCCATGATTAAATCTGTCTCAATTCATAGGAGATTTGCTTAGTCTGTGGGGTAGGATAAGACATTTCTGGCCTCTAGTCCATTTATATAATGGCCATGGACTGAAATTAAAAGTCTCAAGGGTTTACCTATCCTTTTCTTATAGAGAATCTTAGATGTGCCATCAAATGAAACAGATTATAATGGATACAAATCAAAATTAATACAACAGCAACAAACAAAAAGGAATATGCATAAAATTAGGATCAAATCTTAGTTCTGCTAGAGTTCAAAAGCAAAACACCCAGGTATTTCACAACTGAGTTAGTTGTGATTAAAACAGTGGGAGTGAAAATCCACTTTTTAAATCTTTACCTTTGTAAATTATCTTTTTATTTGATTGCAGATGTTTGTGATGATTTTTCTTGAAATGAACAGCCACAAAGATGATGAAGGGAGTGGAACATCTTCCTTATGAGGAGGGACTGAGGGAGCTGAGGCTCTAGCTTGGAGAGGAGGAGGCTGAGGGGTGACCTCATAAATGTCTATAAATATGTAAAGGGTGAAAATGGTAAGTGCCAAGAGGATGGAGCCAGGCTCTTCTTGGTGATGCCCAATGCCAGGACAAGGAGCAATGGGTGGAAGTTGAGGCACAGGAAGCTCCATGGAAACAGGAGGAAAAATGTTTTCCATGTGAGGGTAACAGAACACTGGAACAGGCTGCCCAGAGAGGTTGTGGAGCCTCCCTCTCTGGAGATATTCAAAACCTGCCTGGGTGCATTCCTATGTGACCTACTCTAGGTGTTCCTGCTCTGGCAAGGGGGTTGGACTGGATGATCTTTGGAGGTTCCTACCAGCCCCTAACATTCTGTGGTTCTGTGAAAAGATTGGTAAATTCCTTAAGGAAAAATCCTAGAGATTTGACTCCATGAAAGACATTCAAACCTGTCAGCTCTTACAGTGTTTTAGTCTTTCACCATGCCTCTTGCTCTCCCATTAATTTTATTTCTCATTTCCCTGCAGTTGGTATTGGCAATATAAGCAAAATGATGTAGGATGAGGAATTAATATCCTAGCGGAATAAATAGAAATTGGAACTTGCCATCTTTCCTGCCTCACCTGGAGCCTAAATAACTTCTTTCCCTGGCTTAGAAAAGTTTCATTCTGAGAGCACTGGAAAATATTAAACTCGTTTCTCCATCAAAAGAGCATCTTGATAAGGAAATAGATTAACTTCTGTAAAATCAAACATAAGGAATTCTGAAAAGAAGCTACATTTCTGACAATACAGAGTTCATTGTGGGTGGTTAATTGTGGGCATTGGGCTTTCGTTCTACATTGTGTTCTTTTTTTATTGGAAGCTAGCAGAGCAAATTGTAAATATCATAAAGAGAAACGGCTTTCATGTGCCTCAGCATGCAGTAGGAATGATTAAAAAGACACAAATTTAACCCACAGAGATTCTATGTTTTGGAAAGAGCAATGATTTTAATTGGTGCTGTTTGTTTGTTTGTTTTCCCTATCTGGGTTATGGCATAATTTAGAGATTATGCAACGATATTGAACATTTTCCTACATTCCTCTTGAAGTGAAAGAAAGGTCCTCTCTCTGTTTTCTCTTAGAATCACAGAATTATCAGAGCTGGAAGGGACCTCAAGGATCATCCAGTTCCAACCCCCCCTGCCATGGGCAGAGACACCTCACACTACAGCAGGTTACTCAAAGCCACATCCAGCCTGGCCTTAAACACCTCCAGGGATGAGGCTTCTACCACCTCCATCCCTGGAGGGTTTTAAGGCCTGCCTGAAGATGAATTTGTGTATTTTGCATTTTCTTGTGAATAGTATTTCCACTTAAATTTCCAATTCTGTGGAGCATTTTTATGTTACTCCTTTGGAAAAGCTGAAATATTCCTTTGCAAAATGCTTTGTATACCTCCAGAAAGTAAAGCAAGTTAATATTTCTTCCTTTTCTACACAGAAGTGATCACTCCTCTGAACTGAAAAATGTAAAAAAGTATTTTGCAAGTTTTGGAATTTTGCCTGTTTCAGATTTTATTTGTTTAATCTTGACTACGTTTTGTTTCACCATGAGAACTGTAGCTGACCTCATACCAAAGCATCTTAGAATCACAGAATTGTCAGGGTTGGAAGGGACCTCAAGGATCATCCAGTTCCAACCTCCCTGCCATGTGCAGGGACACCTCACACTACATCAGGTTGCCCAGAGACACATCCAGCCTGGTTTTGACAACACCCAGGGATGAGGCTTCTACCACCTCCCTGGGCAACCTGTTCCAGTGTCTCACCGCTCTCCTGGGGAAGAACTTTTTCCTAACATTCAGTCTTCCCCCTGGATAAGTATACATATCCTGAGGAATTCAGCTAGAGAAAGAAAAGGTGAGATATGTCTTTTAAAAGGTGTGAAATGAGATGAGTGTAACATTTCAGTGTGGAGAATGAGTCCTCTAATCTTCCTGCCACAGGCACAGGTATCCCATCCATTCTTACCTCTAGCCACATACAGAGTCAACTGCATATGGACATTTCAACCTAGGTAGTTTGAAAAAACAGAGCTTAATAATCCAGAGTGTAAAGGACTATTTTATGAAGACTACTAGGTCATTATAATGATAAATTGTGATGAGCTGACATGATAAGCACCATTTCTGGAAAAGCAGGATTTGACATTCAGAATTTCACACTCAGAATCACAAAATGTCAGGGGCTGGAAGGGACCTCAAAAGATCATCCAGTCCAACCCCCCCTGCCAGAGCAGGATCACCTATACCAGGTCACAAAGGAACACATCCAGGTGGGTTTTGAATATCTCCAGATAGGGAAACCCCCCTAGGCGGCCTGTTCCAGTGTTCTCTCACAGTGAAAAACTTTTTCCTCATGTTTGCATGGAACTTCCTATGCTTCTGTTTCTAGAAATTAGAGTAAAACTAGAAATATTCAGTATTCACCCTCAAAAAACACCAACCAACCAAAACCCAACCAACCAACCAACCAAAAAAACCCAACCAACCAACCAACCAACCAAAAAAACCCAACCAATCAACCAACCAAAAAAACCCAACCAACCAAAAAAACCCAACCAACCAACCAAAAAAACCCAACCAACCAACCAAAAAAAAGCCCCAACCAACCAACCAAAAAAACCCAACCAACCAACCAAAAAAAACCCCAACCAACCAACCAAAAAAAACCCAACCAACCAACCAACCAAAAAAACCCAACCAACCAACCAACCAAAGAACAACAAAAAAATAAACCAAGAAAACCCAAACATCTGGTTCCTGCCTTGTTTTGAAGGTTTCTGTCATTCTGGACTCTATGTTTAGTCTCCTAAACCCCACAAAACCAGCTACCAGCAGCCCAAATCATCCCCAGTCTGGGTTAGATCTTTTATGATTTTTTGCTGTAGCTTAGGAAAGCCATTTCTTCTTGGACTATCATACCTCTTTGAGTGGCAATAGATTTGCTGAAAGCTGATGAACCTGAAGGTATGTTAAGTAAAACTTTTCCAGTAAGACAGTTTGAACAAATGAAACATTATTTTCTTCAGAAAACCTTTAACCAGCTCAAGCAGTAAAAATGTATTTACTGCTATCTACCAAGTTGCTGGGGTTTACCTATATACTTATTCCTTGGTGTAGAAAGCAAGAATGCAAACCTGAAAGATAGATTTTCCCCCCTCTCTCCCCCAGTGATACTCACTGTAATTTTCATGGTAGTGACAGAAGTTCATTTTAAAACTGGGTCTTGTATTTCTGCCAAGGCACAGCATGCTTGACCTGCAATGCCCTTGCTATTCCAGTCCTAAGCCTCCCCTGAGCAAACTCTGACAGCCATGCAAACCATGGCAATGCAGATCTGCAGCCAGTTAACAGGAAAGTAAAGGCAAGAAATTAATTTCCTCTTGTGACCTGAAGCAATTTTGCAGATAAGATCTCTCAGAGATGTAACCTCCACGTTCCCCAACCTTTCCCATCGTTGCCCAATGTCTGGTGTTCAGCTGGCTTCCTTGGCTGTCATTTTGAAGGGAATGCTCCAAAAATATAATTTGCTGATAAACCCAAACCTGAGATGTCTTCACCACCTGCATAAATAGTCAAAATGAGGTAATCAGGTTTGATTATCTGGTTAACCCTTCATTTTAGAGGGGAAAGCCAAGAGTTTGATGCTATGCAAGTCTATTACAGCAACAAAGAAAAAAAAATCTGTTTTAGTTTTGTCTGGCTCTAGCACAGACCTTGGAAGATCATAGGATCTTAACATCAGCTTAAGCAACTGAAGGAGAGGTTGTCTAAAGCCATGGTCTGGTAGAGCTTACCACATGATGTAGAGGGACCAGCTCTCAGCCTCTGTACTGTTGCCAGTAGCAACAGGGAGGCATGTGATGGCTCTGGGGTGTTACAGCCATCCAGCAACACTGAGAGCTCAGATTTAAATGAGAGGGGTGGAAATATTGATTTGGACAGCTGGAGTTTCCCAGTGCATTGCAGTGATAATGCAGACGGATAATTCTGGTGGAAAAGTGGACAGGTATCAAAAAAACCCCAATACTCTTGCAGGTAGAAGTGCCAATTAATTTTGTAAGATGTGTTTCCAAGAATTGTTTATACCAAGAAATAAAGCAACAACAACAACAAACCCAAACAAAAAACCCACAAAACAAACAAACAAAAAAAAAAAGAAAAAGGAATGGGAAAAAAAACACCAAAAATTTAAAAAGTGAAAAAGAAGATAAAAAGAAAAAAGAAAAAGGAAGAAAAAGAAAAAAGAAAGAAAAAAGAAGAAAGAAGAAAGAAAAAAAAAGAAAAAAGAAAGAAGAAAGAAAAAAGAAAGAAAAAGAAAAAAAGGAAAAAAGGAAAAAGGAAAGAAAAAGAAAAAATACATTAAAAAGAAAGTGAAAAAAAGAAAATAAAAATAAATAAAAGAAAAGAAGGAAAAAAGAGAGAAAAAGAAGAAGCAGAAGCAGGTGCACTTAGCATTAAAAACACCAGCTTGGGGTTTTTTTCATTGTTGTCTTACTATACCATAATGAAAAAAAAAAGAATGGCCAAGACACTAACAGAGATTCCAGTGTTAATATCATATATTCAATAAGTAAAATGCACATTAAAATCATATATTCAGTAGGCAAAACTAAAGATAAAGCAGAATGCATAAAGCTTTAAGAGGAAAAGGCAAATTTCTTCATTTTTTAGTCTCCCTTTATCCCCAGGAATTGAAATAATGATTAAAAAAAACCCTGGGAAATAGTGCTCATAGAATTCAATCCTGCTTTTGGCAGGGGGCTTGGACTCAATGATCTCTGGAGGTCACTTCCAACCTCTAACATTCTGCTCTTCTGTGATATGCAGGTATTAATTTTACATTAGCCTTACACATATCATACTCTTAGGCATACCCATGCCATACTTTTGCAGCTTGACAGAATGGCAGGCTCCTGGCATATAGAAAATCCAAAGCCACTAGTTTCAGTTTTAATTCATCTAAATTCCAGTACACATCTAGAAGTATTTATGTGTAAATACAACTAAAAAAAACCCTCCAAGTAGAACATCAGAAAATGCTACAGAATCACAGAATTGTCAGAATTGGAAGGGGCCTCAAGGATCATCCAGTTCCAACCTCCCCTGCCATGGGCAGGGACACCTCACACTAGATCAGGTTGTCCAGAGTCATGCCCAGCCTGGCCTTAAAAACCTCCAGGGATGAGGTTTCCACCACTTCCCTGGACAACCTCTTCCAGTGTCTCACCACCCTCATGGTGAAGAACTTCTTCCTAACATCTAAATAACTTCTTTCCCTGGCTCATAAAAGTTACATTCCAAGAGCTTTGGAAAACATTACACTCATTTCTTTATCAACAGAGCATCTGGATAAGGAAATAGATTAACTTCTGTCAAATCAAACATAAGGAATTCTGAAAAGAAGCTACATTTCTGACAATACAGAGTTCATTGTGGGTGGTAAACTGTGGGTGGTTAATTGTGGGCATTGGGCTTTCTTTCTACATTGTGTTCTTTTTTGTTGGAAGCTTGCAGAGTGACACCTAATTTAAATCTCCCGTCCTCTAGCTTGGATCCATTCCCCCCTAGTCCTATCACTGACTGACACCCTAAAAAGTTTCTCACCAGCTTTCTTGGAGGCCCCTTTCAGATACTGGAAGGCCAGTATCTTTTTCTGAGAAAATGTATCTTTTTTTTTCTTTTTTTCCCCTTCCCTCCCTAACCCTAACTCCCCCCCCAAAATTTTTTCTTGCAAGAACAGAATTATGTGCAAATCATAGAAACCTTTAACACCTGATCATCACATTACTCAAGGATTCAACAGCCTAATTCAATCTACCTCAGGATCTGTCTATTAGATGTAGTGGAAGACCTAAGTTGTACTTAGGCAGATTTGAGATGCCTGAAACAAACCAAAAAATCCCCTTGTACTCCCACTCAGTGGTGGTAACATTGAAGCCTGAAGGCTCTTAAGATCAGTTGGTTCCTCCCTGTTTAATTTTAAAGTTCCCTATAAACTTTTAACATTTTGTTTCAGTGCATGCCCAGGGCTTCCCCAGCCTCAGGTGATACTTATCTCCTGTCTAAGCCTGATTAAGATCCAGAAGCAAAGTGTTTCTCTGCCAGGCTCCTCCAGGGTCTGACTCAGGCTGACAGGACCTCCCTTGCTTCCCACTTTCAGCTGAGGAAGGAGATAGTAGCCACAGAGATTCAGGAATTGAACCAGGAAACAGGCAATCTGGATTGAGTTCCTTCCTTCACCTGGGGGATTCAAACATTCATCACCTGCATCCCAGGTCAGTCATGTAGGAACGAAGCTGTAGGTTATTTGAGGGAACAGAAGCAGAGCAATTATGTGGAGGGCTGCACATTCTGCCTGAATTTTAGCACTGCAGGTTGAAAACAGAAGCCAGATTGGATTTATGGGTTCTTAGTTGGGCTTCCACCTGAACATAAAGAGCCCGTGTCATGTTGGGTTTAAAGTACAGGAAAGAGTCTTTGCAAAATAAACCCAGAAAATCCTCCAGCATTGTTCAAGTCCTGGCCATCAGCTTATGGCATGAAGCCTCTTTTTTACTTGAATTAAGAATTTCACTGCTGGCACAGGAGAAGGACAGTGAAATGAGATCTAACCACACAGCAATCATCATTCAGTGAATGTGTGGCCTTGCTGCCATATAATGAAACTTTATGACTTCAAACATCTCTTACTAAGGATAACTTTGAACCCGAGCAGGGCACACTTTCTAACAGAGGTGTAAAAGAGAAGTAACTCCTCCACCTCTATTCTTTGTCTTTCTTTCCCTACCTCTCTTAGAATCATAGAATGGTCTGGGTTGGAAGGGACCTCCAAGGTCATCCAGTCCAACCCCCTCTGCAGTCAGCAGGGACATCCTCAACTAGATCAGGTTGCCCAGAGCCCTGTTGAGCCTCACCTTGAATATCTCCAGGGATGGGACCCCAACCAGCTCCCTAGGCAACCTGTTCCAGTGTTCCACCACCCCCAAAGTAAAGAACCTTTTCCTAGCATCCAATCTAAATCTGCTCTTTGCCCCTCACCCTACCACTGCAGGCCTTTCTCTTGCTTTCTCAGAGTAAGCCTGGCAGCCACATGAAAGAATGAATAGAAGTGTCTGCCATAGTTTGTATTTACTCACCTGGTCCTTTGGAAAATCTGCCCTCCTGCAGCCCTTGCTCTTCATTTCCAAATAACTATTTCAAATGCACTGTTCCTTAGTGTGCAGTGCAGGCTGTCCCTTTCCCAGTGTCTCCTTCTGGATTCTATTTGGAAACAAGTAATTCTCCTCTTCCTGTTTGTCAGAAGCACAACTACCTCACTGAAACCTTACCTACCACCAGGAAAAGCATGTCTAAAACATAATTAAAGATATATATAGTTTTATGCATTGCACATAATTCTTCATTAAATGCAGGGATTCAAGAAATGGAAAGAACCTGGATTAATGCCAAAGCATTTAAAGTAATTAGAAAACCCCCTAAAATATTATTTCATATCTAAGCTAAATATTTGTGATGTGAAGAGCTTTACATTACTCCTTAAATTAGATAATTTCCTCATTAGGCTTGCTTTCTTGGTGCCATCATTACTGGAAATCATTTGTAAGAGAAATCTGGATCCTGCACATCCAGCCAGTTATACACACAGTGTCTCACCACCCTTATGATGAAGAACTTCCTCCTAACATCTAATCTGAATCTCCCCTCCTCTAGCTTGGATCCATCCCCCCAAGTCCTATCACTACCCAACATCCTATAAAGTCCCCCTCCAGGTTTCTTGTAGCCCCTTTCAGATACTGGAAGGCCACAAGAAGGTCTCCTTGGAGCCTTCTCTTCTCCAGACTGAACAACACCAACTCTCTCAGTCTGTCCTCATAGGAGAGGAGCTCCAGCCCTCTGATCATCCTCATGGCCCTTCTCTGGACAAGTTCCATCACTTCCATGTCTTTACTGTCAGAGGGGCTCCAGAGCTGGACACAGTACTCCAGGTGGGGTCTCACCAGAGTGGAGTAGAGGGGGAATTCTCACCTCCCTCAACCTGCTGATCATGCTTCTCCTGATGCAGCCCAGGCTCTGGTTGGCTTTCTGGGCTGCAAGTGCTCACTGCTGGCTCATGTTGAGCTTCTCATCCACCAGCACTCCCAAGTCCTTTTCTTCCTATATCTCATATTAAGATTACTCTTTTGATTGTTTGCAGAGCAGAGATTTCAGAGCAAAAAAGAGAGTCTGAAGTAGTGCTTTGATTTAAATACACTATCACCACTTTTGCTAACATTTTGGCTGCTTCATGGTATCATGTAGTTAGAGAAGTCATCAAAGAAGGTAAAAAGCATCTGATTGTAAAAGAGTCCAGTAGGTATAAAAGTTCTGTACGGTTTAGCACCAGCAGGCTGAACTGTGGAAGTGTGGCTGGAAAGCTGAATGGCAGAAAGGGAGCTGGGGGTTGTAATCAACAAGCAATTGAATATGAGCCAGCAGTGTGTCCAGGTGGACAAGAAAGCCAATGGCATCCTGTCTGGGATTAGAAATGCTGAGTCCAGCAGGTGTAGGGAGGTGATTGTCCCCTTGGACTCAGCTCTGGGGAAGCCACACCTTGAGTATTGTGTCCAGTTTTGGGCACCTCAAGACAAAAAAGATGTGGAGGTGCTGGAGCCAGGGCAGAGGAGGGCAAGGAAGCTGTGAAGGGCCTGGGGAATAAATCTGATGAAGAGCAACTGAAAGAGCTGGGGATGGTTAGTTTGGAAAAGAGGAGGCTGAGGGGAGACCTCCTGGCTCTCTACAACTACCTGAAAGGAGGTTGTGGAGAGGTTGGTGCTGGTCTCTTCTCACAGGTAATTAGTGATAGAACAAGAGGGAATGGCCTCCAGCTGCCACTGGTGCTTGGGGTTGTGGTTCAGGGTTGAACCTTGTAGAGTAGGGTTCTGGGTTGGACTTGGTGATCCTGAGGGTCTTTTCCAACCTGAACGATTTTGGGATTCTGGGATTCTGTGAATTGATTTCAACACTACAATATCACAACGGACAACACCATGTGCATGCTCAGATATACACAAATATGAATGAACAGCTATCTAACCTACTCCATACAGAGAAATCAAGCAAGAGGATAGTGATAAATACACTGAAATTTACTTGCCTCCTCCCTGGGGAAGTTCAAGGCCAGGCTGGATGAGGCCTTGATCAGCTGAGTCTAGTTGAGAGGTGTCCCTGCCCATGGTGGGGAGGTTGGAGTAGGTGACCTCTAAGGTCCCTTCTAACTTAAGCCATTCTATGATACACAGAATGTATCATAAAATGGCTTTTTTTTCCTTCATGCACTTCTTGTTTCTTTATCTTTATATCCTTAAATAAGGTCTGAGCAGCTAATTTCATATAGACAACATTTTGGTTAACCCCCAAATCCATAACGAATCTTCACTTTGGGCTTACCTTGTGTACCTTTGGATAATTGTTTCACTGATACACATTTCCAATGAATGAACAATAACCAAAGGCATTTGAGGAGTCTACTGCTAGGCAGAATGATATGGTTAAGTCACCTATTTCTTAGCCTGTTTTATTAGAAAGCCTATAAATGTAGCAATTTGCAAGAAGAAAAGCTGAACGTTCCCTGACATGCATTCTGAAATTGTTTCTCATAGCTGAGGAATTTTAAGCTGCAGGGGATCCTGGCCAAACAACAGAACACAATTGTGATTTGTATTTATACACATAAAATGCAAGCTAGTAGATTTGAAGACTATAATCATAACAGCTGCTCTCTAGGAGCAACCCATGCGAAAGGTTTGCCAACTGGATTTATAGGCAAGTATGGGTTAATAAAGAAAATGATTAAAAATCAGAAAAGAACATGACACCCAGAACTGTGATTTCTGTTCATTGCTTCTACATCATCTTTAGATACAGAAGTATCTGAAGGGGGCCCACAAGAAAGTTGGTGAGGGACTTTTTAGGATGTCAGGTAGTGATAGGACTAGGGGGAATGAAACAAAATAGAAGTGGGGAGATTCAGATTGGATGTTAGAAAGAAATTCTTCCCCATGAGGGTGGTGAGACACTGAAACAGGTTGCCCAGGGAGGTGGTGGAAGCCTCATCCCTGGAGGTTTTTAAGGCCAGGCTGGATGTGGCTGTGAGCAACCTGATGTAGTGTGAGGTGTCCCTGCCCATGGCAGGGAGGTTGGAGCTGGCTGATCCTTGAAGTCCCTTCCAACCCTAACAATTCTATGATTCCATGATTAAGTATCAAAAGTCTTGATTTTGTTTCCACTTCTACAAATTATTTGCAAATAAAATGTTAGAAACTGCCAAAATATAGGGAAAATATTATTTCCCTTTAGTTGTCCTGTTAAAATTTCAGTGTCCCCTAAAATTCACTAAGGATTCCTGGAGATGCATCAGGAGTTCCCTGGCTGAGAAGGGAAAGTTAAAGCAGTTCCAAACACCTGGCAAGTGGTCACATGTGGGGTCTCCCAGGGATCAATACTGTCTCCCAAACTGTCCAACAGGTTCCTAAATGATCTGGACCATGGGATTGAAAGTATCCCATCATTAAACTTAGTGATGATGATGACTTAAGTGGTATCTTCATTGATTAAAGAAGTTCCTTTTCTTGTAATATGCATTCTCTAGAGTACTTTTGATTCTGTCTTTATGTCCAGCCACATCTTTTTACTCCATCACTACTAAGAAGTAGAGTTGCTACCCACATTTTGTCTTCATTAACTGTCTGATTTTGATGTTGTCTGCACTCTGCTCAGGGGTGGTGGAGAAAGGAAGGAACAAAGTGAGCAGCCCTGTTGGATTTTTTTCTTCCAAGACTGATGACCTTGTGCTAGGGCTTAGTATTTTAGCTGAATTCTTGCTTTTCTTATGTGTTTGTGTGATGGATTCTTTGGTGTTTAGCTAGGAGTGAGAGCAGAGTTTTGGGGACTTTCCCCTGTGTGAGCTGTATATTTTCAGGAAATTTGGATTTCTATGAACGGTTTTGGAGGCTTCTGTTTCTTTTTCATATTTGAGATCTATGACTGGATTCAAAAGAAGGGAATATGCCTCCACAAGCACTCCTGCATTTCTTGAGGAAGCTGAAATCCCATTCTGTCATTGTTTGGAGTGAGAAAAGAAGAAATATTTCTAATTAAATATGAAACATTAAAAAAAATATATAAATACATATCTTCTCTTCTAAAGGAGATAGCTTTTTAAAACATAGTTTATCCATAAATGTTGCCAGGATTCAAATTCAAGTTTTCAGAAGGGTGTTAGGTCTGATTAGAAATGTGTACTACAGAAGAAACTGATTTATTTAACTTTATGGATAACCTGGAGAGCTCACCTACTGAGAATCACTTCTCACCAGGCAAGAGCTGCAAATTGTACTTGAAATTAATATTTCTGATTAAAATTGGCACTTCTGAGCCTCCTGCTGACTAACCCCAGTTTGCTTAAGCGGTAACCTCACTTCAGCTGAGAATTTCATTTCAGCACAAGCACTTCCAGTTCTGTGCTCACTCTTTGTTTTTACAGGAATAATCTCAAGCACTTATCCCAGACAGAGCTACCAGTGTGGGGAGGTGCTGTGGGTATTTTCCCTGCCATATTTGCAACTGCTGTGCTGAAATAGTAGGCAGGGTAGCAGCTGAATATTTCTGCTTCCCTCTCAGTTGGTGTCCCTTACAGTTCTTCTGACCACCTGCTGTTCTACTACTGCCTTGTCCTTGCTGGCCATCTGGACTTCCCAGTGCCAGCCCTACTATTTTATCTTGTGACACCATTCTGATACATTTCTACTTTTGCCCAGATGTGTTTCAAGACCCTGGGCAGAGAGCCCAGTGCCATACTTTTCATTCTGTGGATATAAACTCATTTATATCCCAAACACACCTGAATACCCAAAATTAAAACATAGAAACAAAAAGACTTCCCTCCTCATCCTCCATTGCCTCCCCCCCACCACCAAAAAAAAAGGGGTGGGAGGGGTAATTAATATTTGCTTTTTTCTTTTTAAAGTCTGAACAAGATCTTCATCCAGCTTCAAAATGGTGACATTTTGACTGGGAAAATTAACATTTTCACTTTTGGAAAAGCTGAAATATTCCTTTGCAAAATGCTTTGTATACCTTCAGAAAGTAAAGCAAGTTAATATTTCTTCCTTTTCTACACAGAAGTGATCACTCCTCTGAATTGAAAAATGTAAAAAAAGTATTTTGCAAGTTTTGGAATTTTGCCTGTTTCAGATTTGTTTAATTTTGACTACGTTTTGTTTCACCGTGAGAACTGTAGCTGACCTCATACCAAAGCATCATAGAATCACAGCATTGTCAGGGTTGGAAGGGACCTCAAGGATCATCCAGTTCCAACCTCCCCTGCCATGTGCAGGGACACCTCACACTACATCAGGCTGGCCAATGACACATCCAGCCTGGTTTTGACAACACCCAGGGATGAGGCTTCTACAACCTCCCTGGGCAACCTGTTCCAGTGTCTCACCACCCTCATGGCGGAGAACTTCTTCCTAACATCCCATCTGAATCTACCATTTCTATGTTTGCTCCATTCCTCCCAGTCCTATCACTCCCTGACACCCTAAAAAGTCCCTTCCCATCTTTCTTGTAGCTTCAGATACTGGGAGGCCACAAAAAGATCTCCTCAGAGCCTTCTCTTCTCCAGACTGAACAACCCCAACTCTCCCAGCCTGTCTCCATAGGAGAGGAGCTCCAGCCCTCTGATCATCCTCATGGCCCTTCTCTGCACAAGTTCCACCACATCCAGATCTTTCCTGTAATAGGGGCTCCAGAACTGGATGCAATACTCCAGTTGGGGTCTCACCAGAGTGGAGTAGAGGGGGAGAATCACCTCATAATGTCCTCTGAGAAACACTTTTAGTATTATAATTTTCTGGCCTGACAGAGTGATAGAATTTTCATTGCGATTCTAAAGCAACACTGCCCTTTAATCAACATCCCTTGGGACCATCTGGAAAAGGAGGGAACTAATACTTCTAGAAGCTTATTAAGTGATCTAGCTATGGATAACATTATTCTCCAAAAGACAAAAGAACAGAGCTTGGCTAGAATATGGTTCTGCAAAAGGACAAAAAGATACTACCCACATAGGAGCTGCTTCTACTACTTTAGTACAGAGGTTGAAATTAAGTAGCTTCATGAAACCTATTTCCATGACAGTTTTCCAAAACCTCAATGGAAGTAAGCAATGGAGATCAGTAGTAACTTAGATGATAATTGGTTGGCTGCAGTATGAGGTTGGTGAGACTCTGGGATGGGTTGCCCAGGGAGGTTGTGGCTGTCTCCTCCCTGGGTTGTTCAAGGCCAGGTTGGAGGATGCCTTGAGCACTTGAGCCTAGTTGAGAGGCATCCCTGCCCATGGTGGGGAGGTTGGAGTGGGTGATCTCTGAGGTCCCTTCCAACCTAAGCCATTCTATGATTTAATATGATACAATATAATATTCATGTGATATTTCTATTTATTACACTTAGATATATTATGTTTATTTATATATTAGCAGTATACTCTTGTAATCCTACCATGCATGGAAAAAAGCTGGAGCATCTAACCTTTGTGTAGTCTGAAGACTCAGAAATCATAAATCAAAAGGAAATTAAAACTGTTTCTTTATCTTTTTTTTTTCCCCTTTGTTAATTTTTTTTTTTTTAATCGTGTGAGCATCGAGTCAGGCAAATGGTATTTCCAGGCTTTACTCATGATTCTCACATGCTTGGAGACAGTAAAATTAACCTCTCCTTGCTACCCACCCACTTCCTGACCAGCTGCATCAGCAGAACAAGGAAGACACAGGTATTCTGCTACTATTACCTCCAGGACTCATGTTGCCTTGCAGGACCAACATGAAGTTGAACTTCTTGTTGTGATCTCAATGTGTACAGATATCCTAAAATAGAAGTTACCTTCAAAACCTCATCAGAGACAGGGAAAACAATTTAGCAGCAGATTCTGTTTCAAACTATGAAACAGTACTGCCTTTTTATCTTTACAGGAACAGCTCCTGCCTCAGAACCTACACAAGTCTGTGTGATACTTTCTTAGTCAATAATGGCTCTTCCTCAGACACACTCTGGGGCAAAGCTAAAATCTGGTCCTGTGACTCAATGTGATATGTGAGGGTGAAATCATAGAATCATAGAATTGTCAGGATGGAAGGGACCTCAAGGATCATTCAGCTCCAACCCCCCCTGCCATGGGCAGGGATACCTCACGCTACATCAGACTGCTCAGAGCCACATCCAGCCTGATCTTAAAAACTTCCAGGGATGAGGTTTCTACAACCTCCCTGGGCAACCTGTTCCAGTGTCTCACCACCCTCATGGGGAAGGATTTCTTCCTAACATCCAATCTGAATCTACCCATTTCTAGTTTTGCTCCATTCCCCCCAGTCCTATCACTCCCTGACACCTTAAAAAGTCCCTCCCCAGCTTTCCTGTAACCCCCTTCAGATACTGGAAGGCCACAAGAAGGTCTCCTTGGAGCCTTCTCTTCTCCAGACTGAACAACCCCAACTCTCTCAGCCTGTCTTCATAGGAGAGGAGCTCCAGCCCTCTGATCATCTTCATGGCCCTTCTCTCTGTGCAGCAATCCAATCAATGTCTGGAGGGACTGAACACCTAAATGTGCATAAAATTGCTCATTGCATCTAATTATGAAACCCAGAGAAAGCCCTTTGAGAAACACTTCTTGAGGAGACCTGAAGAGCTCTGGTTTAGTGTTATTTGTCAGAAAAAATAACCTGCTGGCATGCATATGATAGTTGAGCTTTAAGGGCTATGAAGATGTCATTTTATTGCTTACTTCTGTCAAGGAAACTTCTGTCTTACAAACATTCATTGGCTGGAGAGAAAAGAGATCCAAGAGATTACCACTAATGGAATGATTTAATTTGCCATGTCAGTATAGAAAACAA
This sequence comes from Indicator maculatus, assembly GCA_013399975.1. Taxonomy (NCBI): domain Eukaryota; kingdom Metazoa; phylum Chordata; class Aves; order Piciformes; family Indicatoridae; genus Indicator; species Indicator maculatus. Next base: position 191,049 of record VXBD01004204.1, on the reverse strand, counting down.
AGAAACAAACTTTTTCACCTGAATAAATTTCTCCATGTTCTCTCTTTTATATATTGATAAATAACTAAATTTAAACTGAGTTCTGGAACATAAAAACCTGTTTCATTCTGGGACATAAAAACCTGCTTCATTCACACACATCCTGGAAGTGATGACAGTATGAAACTGAGAGGCTTAGCTGATACCTATGAAGGCTGTGCAGCCATTCAGCAAGACTTGGACAAACTGAGAGCTGGGCAAAGAGGAACCTAATGAGGTTCAATGAGGATAAGTGCAGAGTCCTGAACCTGGGAAGGAAGAATAAATGGCACCAGTACAGGTCAGGAGGTGATCTGCTGGAGAGCAGCACTGTGGAGAAGGACCTGGGAGTCCTGCTGGACAGTCCTGGGGTGCATTAAGAGAAGTGTGTCCAGCAGATCCAGGGAGGTTCTCTTCCCCCTCTACTCTGCCCTAGTAAGACCTCACCTGGAATACTGCATCCAGTTTTGGGTTCCCCAGAGAGGGATCTACTTGAGAGAGTCCAAGAGAGGGCTACAAGGATGATGAAGGGACTCTGAAAACTGCCTGATGAGGAAAGACTGAGAGCCCTGGGGCTGTTCAGTCTGGAGAGGAGAGAACTGAGAGGGGATTTAATAAATGTCTATAAATATCTGAGGGCTGGGGGTCAGGAAGGAAGGGACAGGGACAGCCTCTGCTCACTTGTGCCCTGGGATAGGACAAGGGACAATGGATGGAAACTACAGCTGAGGAGGTGCCACTTCAACATGAAGGATTTCTTTACTGTAAGGGTCACAGAGCACTGGAACAGGCTGCCCAGAGATGATGTGGAGTCTCCTTCTGTGGAGACTTTCCAGCCCTGTCTGGATGTGTTCCTGTGCATCCTGTGCTAGATTTTCTGGTCCTGCTCTGGCAGGGGGATTTGACTTGATGATCTCCAGAGGTCCCAACCATACCCTGACATCCTGTGACTCAGATATGATTAAGGCAAAGTATTGGGGACTTAAAGATGTGTGGTAAAAGCTGACATCTGCTGAAGTCAAAGAAAGCTTTACAACTGGTTTCTAGGGCTCAGGTTTTCACTCCAAAATGTATCTGCTCTGCCAGAGCTTCCTGTTACAGAGGTCATTTACACATTTGCTGAACTTTAAATGCATGAGAATTCTACTTGGGCCTTTCTGAATCTCATTTTTCCTTATCTCAGTGATAAGTGTGAAAAACATTTGTCAAGGCAATGAAGATGACTTGAAGCAAAATGAAATCTGCAGTCTGCATACAGAAAGCAGTCTGAAGCTTTATCATTGCTATGCCTCTAAGGAATCTGTTTTGATGTCTTACAATACTGGTCCTCCCATGTTAGAGAGACAACCTCTGAGCCTAGTTTTCATAACCAAAGTTTTTCATAACCAAGCTTGTATGACATGAATGAAGAATAAATCACTCCAGATCTAAACAGAGGTGCAGGTTCTCAGCCCTGTGTACCCCTCAGGATACATTTTTGAGCCCCTCACAGTTCAGTCTCGAAATCACCACGCAGGAAAGTGAAATGGCCAAAGTTAGGAGGCTGAGTGGCTAAGGTTTACATCTCATTTAACTTTGTCTGAATGCACTTTCTTCCTCTGGGGAGACAGAACTCCTAAATCCTTTCCTGAAGGTAATTACCTCTGTCCTCCTTTCAAAAATGGAACAGAGATTGTTCCTTCCTCCCAAATTCCAGCTGTAGATGGTGGTAATTCAGTGGTTAGAGCACTTAGACTCACTTGCCTGAGGGCTGTCTCACAATCTACCAATCCTCCAGCTGCATCTGAGGCCCTGCCCACCACTCTTTAAGCTTCCAAGGGACTGTGTGAGAGGGCAAACTTCTCCTCTGCCTCTGGAATGGTAATGCTCTGAAAATAAAATAATGCCAGATTCGGTGGAGCACAAAGAGGTGAGGAGTGAAAGCTCAACTTTCTCATCCAGTCAGTGGGAAATGAGCTGGCTCCTAAAGGGCTGTGAAACCTGCTCAGGTACTTCTACCTACTGCTGCCTCTGAAGGTGTTCAAACATCTTCACTTGAGGTTGATTATCCTTTTTACACTTCTCTTCCCCTCTTGGAATTCTGTCACCGTTGGCCTGCATGTTCCTGTGAAGAGAGGACTGAGAGCCCTGGGGCTGTTTAGTGTGGAGAAGAGAAGGCTGAGAGGGGATCTGATCAATGTCTATCAATAGCTGAGGGGTGGGGGTCAAGTGGAGGGGGCCAGGCTCTTTTGGGTGGTGCACAGGAATAAGACAAGGAACAATGGAGACAAACTTGAACAGAGAAGATTTCACCTCAATATGAGGATAAACTTCTTTCCAGTGAGGGTGACAGAGCCCTGGAACAGGCTGCCCAGAGAGGTTGTGGAGTCTCATTCTCTGGAAACTTTCCAAACCCACCTGGATGCATTCCTGTGCTGACTACCCTGAGTGATGCTGCTCTGGCAGGGGGGTTGGACCTGATGATCTCTGGAGGTCCCATCCAACCTCTAATGTACTGTGATACTGTGATACCTCTGACTTCATTCTGGGATTATTCCTTCTCTTCCCTTTCAGATGCAGATCTGTCATGGTTAAAAGCAGAGACAAAATAGAAAAAGGAGAAGCAAACCCCTGACACAAAACAAACCCGTGACTCCCCTACTTTTCTCTGTCCCACTCTGCAGATCTCCACTCCCTGGTCCTGTCTACACCATGTGCACTTTGCAATCACCCACCAGTCCTCCACATGCTGAATGAGCATGCAGTTGCACCTACAGAACTGCTGGAGGTGGAGCCCTACATGGGGAGTGAGCTCTGAGAACTGTGGCTGTGTTGAGTCCCTGAATGGACAACACCTAGCTGTTGAATTCTGGTCAGGCTTTCAGACAAGCAATGATCTGACCTTTGGTTAGTGTGGTGGGTTGGAATGACCACCTCAAATAAAATTGCCAGACTAGCTCAGAGGGAAAGCAAATGAAGCTATATTTAGAAGCAGACTAAAATCTAGAAATATGGAATGCAATGAATATGTACAAAATATACAATATTTACATGGATTTACAATTTATAAACAACACAAGGACCCCCCTGGACAAAACCAGGGGGTGACCAACAGCTTCCACCTCCCTGCTGCCTTGCCTCACCCCATACAAGGGAAAAGACAGAGAGAGAAGAGCAGAGAGTAGCTTATTGGTACTTAGCCACAAGAAGAATGCAACCAAGGTCAGCAACAGCCAAGCAAAAGCACCCAGCTAGGATCTGCTAGTGTGAGAAAGCCAAAAAAAAAAAAAAAAAAAAAAATAAATTATGTAAANAAAAAGTTAATTTATGTAACTAACTTTATATTAATTATCAGACCAATGGGATTATTTAGACCTTATTTCCCCTTTTCCATCCAATGGTAATTTATTTACATTCTACCACTTTCTACTCAAGATCTGTGGAAAGCTTTCCTAGGCATCAGCCCAAAACTGCCACAGTTAGAAAAAGGGATCAACCTCCCAAGATACAGTTAGAAGAAAGTCAGAAAAATCTGATGATTTTTCAGACCCATGGCTTTTCTTTTCTATAGTGTCTATGCTTGCCTGCTATTAATTGATCTTTTTAATTAACTGATTATCAGCTTTAGTGATATTAACTTCAGTTATAGATTCTTTTATTTATTTAAAAGTTTGGATTGTGTTGTGGTTAACCTGAGGGCACTCAGCTCATCCTGTAAGCTTGGTTATTGCCTAATCTGCTCAAAAAAAGAAGGCTTTTCTTGTACTTGCGAGTGTTATCCTTGTCAAATTTTAACTGAAATGGGTAGAATTGAATGAAATGGGCAGATTCAGATTGGATGTTAGGAAAAAGTTCTTCCCCATGAGGGTGGTGAGACACTGGAACAGGTTGCCCAGGGAGGTGGTAGAAGTCCCAACCCTGGAGGTTTTTGCAGCCAGGCTGGATGTGGGTCTGAGCAACCTGCTCTAGTGTGAGGTGTCCTTGTCCATGGCAGGGGGGGTTGGAACTGGTTGATCCTTGAGGTCCTTTCCAACCCTGACAATTCCATGATTCTATGATATGCTGAAGTATTGTGAAGCAATGTGTCTCATGACACATCTCTCAGGGAGCATATTGAACTGGGTCAGTTCTTTGTATTTTCTACAAGTAAATTGCATTTCCTAGTCCTTTACAACTGTAACCATTTGAATGACAATTAAGCCTCCTCAAGCTCCTACAAGTGTAGCTGTGAAGAGGTTACACAACACCATCTATAAAAGAGCAGAAAATGCACTGAGAAAATAAGATTTGTGGTGTCATTTATTCTTTGAAGCAGAGGAATAAAATCGGCTAGGCAAGCTATGAGCTCCCTCTTTGACATTCTGAATTCAAAGCTGATATTTGCTGCAAACATCTCAATCACTTGGAAAGAAATTGGTGGTGGAATTTAGAGGAGTAGGATAGGGGAGGACAAGGTGATTGTGGCTGCTTTCATGATTTTGGTTTTAGTTTTACTTCTCAGGATTTTTCTCTCTTAATTTCTGTTTTTCTTACTTGTAAGGAAATTGTAATTTCTTGTAGAACTTGTAATTTCTTGTAAAACTTGTAATTTCTTGTAAAACTTGTAATTTCTGTTTTTTTTTCCACTTGTTTCAGCTCCATTTAAAATAGATAGCTTTACTGAAATCAAAAGCAGAACTCTCTCCTGAACAAGTAAGGGCTGTGATTTCCCCCTCAGCTAATTATGGCTTTGTCTTTTAGGTTTCTAAGTAAGCACAATTTTTCAGCTTTACCTCCTAAAGGATGAGGAAGTTTGTTCTTGACCCCTGATGGTGAATGGAGCCCAGGACTGTGGTGGAAGGATCCATGCATATCTGATTTCAAAAGTGTTTTACAAACACCTGGAACATCTGGGACTCACTGTTAGAAATATAACTTATTTTTTCCAAATTTTAGGAATCTTGAAGGTTTAAAAATTTTCAGCAGATGATAGAATGGCTCGGGTTGGAAGAGACCTTAGAGATCATTTACTCCAACATCCCTGCCATGGGCAGGGACACCTCTCAGCTAGATATGGCTGGTCAAGGTCTCACCCAGCTTGGCCTTGAACACCTCCAGGGAGGAGGCTTCCACAACCTCCCTGTGTAGACCTACCAGCCTCATACTGAAGAACTTGTTCCTAAGATCAGGTCCATACATACTCGGCCTCAGCTTCAAACCATTCCCCTTTGTCCTATTGCTAGACACTGTTATGAAAAGTCCCTCTGCAGCCTTCCTGTAGGATCCATTCAGGTATTGGAAGGCAGCTCTGAGCTCCCCCAGGAGTCTTCACTTCTCAAATCTGAACAACCCCAGCTCTCTCAGCCTATCCTTATAGCATGTGGAATATCAGGAAGTAAATGAAACTTGCTGGTTTGATGGCAGTTTCTGGGACAGAAATCTTGCTTACTGTCAACAGATCTTTACATCAGTCATTTTAAAGTGTCAAGACCCAAGGGCCTTACTGCACCACAGGGTGGATGAGCCACATACTCAGGTTCAACAAAATGTAGCAGAGGAGAGAGAAAGTGCAAATTCACAGTATCACTGCACATTAGAGGTTGGAAGGGACCTCCAGAGATCATCCAGTCAAACCCTCCTGCCAGAGCAGCATCACCTAGAGATGCAGGAATGCATTCAGTTGGGTTATGAGTCCAGAAGAGGAGACTCCACAACCTCTCTGGGCAGCCTGTTCCAGTGCTCTGTCACCCTCACTATCAATACAAACTGGGGGATGAGGTGTTAGAAAGCAGCCTTGAGGAAATGACTTGGGGCTGTTCACAGGTGAGAAGCTGGACATGAGCAGGCAGTGTGAGCTTGCAGCTCAGAAGGCAAATCAAAGTTTCTCCTCATGCTGAGGTGAAATCTTCTCTGTTCAAGTTTGTCTCCATTTTTCCTTGTCTTATTCCTGTGCACCATCCAAAAGAGCCTGGACCCCTTCACTTGACACCCACCCCTCAGCTATTGATAGACATTGATCAGATCCCCTCTCAGCCTTCTCTTCTCCAGACTAAACAGCTCCAGGGCTCTCAGTCTCTCTTCATAAGGGAGGTGCTCAAGTCCCCTAAGCATCCTCCTGGCTCTCTGTTGGATTTCCTGCCTTTCAAATTAATTTCAAAATAATTTCTAGCAAAACTTAAAATTCTTAATGGTGACTATAATGGCAAAGAATCCAACAATACTGTGGCAAGCTTGCCACATGAGTAGAAATCAAGGGGGAATTCTGTACCTCTGCATGACTGACAGCAGAAGAAAGACTATGTCCTCTTTTGGGAAATTACTTGAAGCTAGAGTGGGAAGATATAGATGCTTTTCTGGTAAGCATTTAGCCTGGACTGAATGTGGATTATCTATTTCAGTGGAGCTGACCTTCCCATCCTAAGGTTTGAATTTTATTATTTTTTCTTTTTCCCTGTAGCTGCTGATGCAAGAAAAACGTTGGGAGCTGCTGTTAGTCAGCTGCCCTGAAGGCTCCTTCATAATTATTGAAGACAATTACAAGAGATGTTAAACTATTATGTGATGTGATTTGAACAGGTTAAAACTCATTAGAAACCACATAAAAACTTTTTTCATTAATGCCATGAAACACTCCAGTATGTCTTTTGGGTTTGGTTTTTTTTTGTCTTTTTGGGGTCATAAGCCAATTTCTCTGCAAACACATCCCCTCATGTCCTGAAATCATGGCCAAGTGGATTAAGTGTAAATTTAAAATCGTTAGATTTAGGCTATAATTCCTTTCACTGCCATTAAGGTGTAGGTGAGGGAACAACCTCTTAGTAAGGATGGTCTAAATCTCTCTTTTGCTTCTTCACTCCCTGTTCAGACCTGCTTGCCCTGCTTGCTGCTGCCACGTTGCTTGCTCTGCTCTGCCAGCTGCACAGACTCTTGCATAATGTGCGCTTGTGGCCTGAGCCTCTGTGTGTGATCTGACAGAAACCATTTAGCCTCTATGAACAACAGCTCATAGTCATCAAGGAGTGCAGGAAAAGTTGTTGTTATGTTTATTTACAAGTTGTCTGCAAGGTAGCTCTTTGTAGGTGACTATTGAGTGCTTAGCTGGGTTGACCCTCTTCTACAACTCAATAACCTGTCCTGGTGGTTTAGCTGCTGACTGCTGGCTTTCCTCATCTGTTTCATACAAATTTAACAGATGTTTCCTTCCAGCTTTCATGAAGGAAAAGTCTGAGCATGCTACACTTTCCTGGTTTCAGCTGGGATAGAGTTTTCCTCCTAGTAGCTGGTACAGTGCTATGCTTTTGGATTAAATCATAGAATCATAGAATCATAGAATCATAGAATCAAGAAGGTTGGAAGAGACCTCAAAGATCATCAAGTCCAACCTGTCACCCTAAACCTCATGCCTATCTAAACCATGGCACCAAGTGCCACCTCCAATCCCCTCTTGAACACCTCCAGGGACGGTGACTCCACCACTTCCCTGGGCAGCCCATTCCAATGACCAACCACTCTCTCTGTGAAGAACTTTCTCCTCACCTCCAGCCTAAACCTCCCCTGGCACAGCTTGAGACCATTACAATCATGGTGACAACACACTGATGATTCACTTGTTCCTAAGTAGTGTCTACATGGAGGAAAGGACTTTTCTCTTTCCCTTGCTCTGCCAGTGAGAAGGTACAAAACTGGGAGGGAGCACTGCGAGGACAGCTGATGCAAAGTAGCCATTAGGACACCATACTCAATATAAAAACTGGGGAGAGTTGGCTGGGATTGGTGGATCACTGCTCATGGACTGGCTGGGCAGTGGACAGCAGGTGATAAGCAATTGCATTGTGCATCACTTTGTCTTTTTAGGATCTGTTTCTCTCTTCTGTTATCTTCCTTTTCATTACTGTTATTGTTGTTGTTATTAGTATTACTACTATTATCAAGGTTCTGCACCTGGGCCAGAACAATCCTCACTATCAATACAAACTGGGGGAGGAGGTGAGAGAAAGCAGCCCTGAGGAAATGACTCGGGGCTGCTCACAGGTAAGAAGCTGGACATGAGCAGGCAGTGTGAGCTTGCAGCACAGAAGGCAAATCACATCCTGGGCTGCATCAAAAAGAAGCATTGCCAGCAGATGGAGAGAGGTGATTCTGCCACTTTGCTCTGCTCTGGTGAGACCTCACCTGCAGTACTGTGTGCAGGTCTGGAGCCCTCAATATAGGAAGGACATGGAGCTGATGGAGAGGCTCCAGAGGAGGGCCATGAAAATGATCAGGGGGTTGGAGCAGCTCTGCTACAAGGACAGACTGAGGGAGCTGGGGGTGTTCAGCCTGGAGAAGAGGAGGCTCTGGGGAGACCTAATAGCAGCCTGCCAGTACCTGAAGGGGTCTACAAGAAGGATGGAGAGAGACTGTTTGTAAAAGCCTGCAGTGAAAGGGTGTGAGACAACGGCTTCAAACTAAAGAAGGACAGATTTAGATTGGCTATCAGGAGCAAGCTCTTTCCTGTGAGGTTGGAGGAGCACTGGAACAGGTTGCCCTGGGAGGTGGCTGAGGCCACTTCCCTGGGGATATTCAGGGAGGGGCTCAAAGAGGCCCTGGGCAACCTGATCTAGCTGGGGATGTCCCTGCTGGCTGCAGGGAGGTCAGACTGGAGGACCATCGGAGGTCCCTTCCAGCCTGGACCATTTTATGATTCTATGATTACCATTATCATTATTAATTCTATGACACAGCAAGCCTAAATATCAAAAGGCAAACTTAAGATTTTTAGGTGTAAAAATTAAAACTCAATGTCTCCATTTCTTAAATAGTAGTATTAAAGAAAAAATAAACAACAACAAACCAGTCCTGTCATGAATTACAGTAAAGAACTTGAAACTACAGAGCTAGAAAATAAAATACTAACATACCTTTGATTTGGGGAGTATTTGTCCTGACTTGCTACTCAAGTAAAGGAGACAAAAACTATGCAAGCTTGTATCACTCCATTGGCTACACAAATCTTGGATTTGAGATTATAGCAATAAGCAGATTCCAACAATAAAACTCCAACAGGGTAACAGTTCTATTTCTCATACTTTGCTTGCTTTACCTTTTCCTTGGATCAGGTAAGTAGAAATAAAAGAAAGATGTGTTGGTGATTTCTGCCTCTGAAGTGGTAGAGCTGAGCTGCAGGTTTCCATTTGCTTCATGGAACAGGAGTAGAACAAGAGAAAAACTGAGAAGTTAACTGTTGGTGTGAGGGTCCCTCTGAGACAATGCACTTTGCTGGCTGTGGAGAAAAATAAATCTCTTTAGAGCTAAGAAAAACACTCCAGCTAAATTGAAAGATGAGGTCAAAGCTTTTCTGGTTTGAACTGAATCTGGCCACTATGAATGGAATCATCCTAACAGCATTAGCTGATACATAAAAAGGATCACCTAGAGTAGTCCACACAGGAATGCATCCAGGTGGGGTTTGTAAGCTCCAGAGAAGGAGACTCCACAACCTCTCTGGGCAGCCTGCTCCAGAGTTCTATGACCCTCACTGTAAAGAAGTTTCTCCTTATGTTGAGGTGGAACCTCCTGTGTACTATTCCTCTTGAGAAACACCACTAAGCATGAAGGCATTAGAAGTACTGTGAGGTACAGGAAAAAAATGGTCCTCCTCTTTCTGAAGAAGTCCTCTTTGGCTTTTACAGCTCTACAGGACACCAGGAAATGTGTGCAACACAAAGAAGCCAGTTGCAGGATTATTTGAAAGGGAGACATAGACTCATTTTGTACTTAAAATCAATATGTCTTTGAGGGGGAGGAAATTGAAAAGGCTATAAATAAAGATGGAGAAATATTCCAGTGGCCTTTCCCCCCTTCCTGTTTGCTGAGCAATGCCAACATTCTAAATGCCTTTGCTCTTAGATTTTTCATCTGGTTTTATTACTTCTGCAAAACGTAGTAAGTCTGTGTAGGAAAGAAAATAAAATCATTACCTAGAGGTTGTGAGCTAGTGAAGAGAAGAAACAATCACTGAAATATCCATGCTCTTGAGCAGCAACATGACACAGCATAGCAGGGTTTGCTTTGCAGGTCTAGGGAAGTTCTTCTACCTCTCTACTATGCCCTGCTCAGACCACAGCTGCAATCCTGTGTCCAGTTTGGGGCTCCCCAGTTCAAGAGAGACAGAGACCTGCTGGAGAGAACGCAACAGAGAGCCAGGAGGATGCTTAGGGGACTTGAGCATCTCCCCTGGGAAGAGAGCCTGAGAGCCCTGCGGCTGTTTAGTCTGGAGAAGAGAAGACTGAGAGGGGATCTGATCAATGTCTATCAATAGCTGAGGGCTGGGTGTCAAGTGGAGGGGGCCAGGCTCTTTTGGGTGGTTCACAGTGATAAGACAAGGAACAATGGGTTCAAACTTGAACAGAGAAGATTTCAGCTCAACATGAAGATAAACTTCTTTCCAGTGAGGGTGACAGAGCACTGGAACAGGCTCCCCAGGGAGGTTGTGGAGTCTCCTTCTCTGGAAAATTTCCAAACCCCGCTGGATGCATTCCTGTGCAGACTACCCTAAGTGATGCTGCTCTAGTAGGGGGTTGGACCTGATGATCACTTGAGGTCCCTTCCAACCTCTGATACACTGTGACACTGTGCTACTGGGAAGTGCCTTTATTGCATTTAGTTTAGTTTCTCTAAACCATAACTACTTTCTGATGTATGGATCAGACCCTTAGCTGGTGTGAATTCCCACAGATGATTGAACTTCCTGGATTTATGTTGAGGATCTGAAAATTTTTAGGGCACACACCTCTCTGTGTGTAATAATAATAGTGAAACAAAATGCTTTCCTTTCCAGCAAAGGGAAATATTGCTGGCATTTCAGGCTATTTACATACAGCCCTAATCTCCACTTGACACCCAGTCCTCAGCTATTGATAGACATTGATCAGATCCCCTCTCAGCCTTCTCTTCTCCAGACTAAACAGCCCCAGAGCTCTCAGTCTCTCTTCACAGGGGAGATGCTCAAGTCCCCTAAGCATCCTCCTGGCTCTCTGTTGGATTCCCTCCATTTCAAATTCATTTCAAAGTAATTTCTAGCAAAACTCAAAACTATTAATGGCGACTATAATGGCAAAGAATCCAACAACACTGTGGCAAGTTTGCCACATGAGTAGAAATCAAGGGGGAATTCTGTACCTCTGCATGACTGACAGCAGAAGAAAGACTATGTCCTCTTTTGGGAAATGACTTGAAGCTAGAGTGGAAAGATATAAATGCTTTTCTGGTAAGCATTTAGCCTGGGCTGAATGTGGATTATCTCTTCAAGCTATTTACACACAGCCCTCATCTGGTGTAATGAGTTTGGGGATCATGTTCTGCAGAGTTCTAGGGCAGCAGATTTATGTAGTGTGCTTGCAATCTAACTTACCACTGGCATGTCACAGGAGAAGGAAGCATGATTGCATAGTCATGCAGCAGCAGTGCGCTTGTGTAAGTGCACATGGGTACAAGTGTGCCTTCAGGGATGTGCAGGCACATCCTTCCCTGACTGCCCATCTGCCATTCCTTTCCCATACCTTTCACGCCTGTGGCTACTCTCCACCAGCTTTGCCAGTGGAAGATGCAAAGGTGTAAAAAAAACCCTTAAATTTCCTATTATAGTAATGAAAACAGATAACTGAGGATAGGAGGAAACCTGTTAGAAGAAGGGCTGCTGGTGATGGGTTGAAATTACCCCCAAATCATTTGAGAGAATTACCCCCCAAAATAAAAATTTGCCAGACCAGCTCAGCTGGAAAGAAATTGAAGCTCTATTTACAAGCACACTACAATCTACAAATGTGAAATGCAATGAATATGTGCAAAATACACAATATTTACATGGATTTGCAATTTATAAACAACACAAGAAACCCCCTGGACAAAACCAGGGGCTACCAATTGCTTCCCTCTCTCCTTTTCCTCTTTCCCCCTGTACAAGGAAAAAGAGAGAGAAAAGCAGAGAGCAGCTTGTTAGTAGTTAGCCACAACAAGAATGCAGCCAAGGTCAGAAACAGCCAAGCAAAAGCCACCAATTAGTGTCTGCTAGAGTCAGGAAGCCAAAAAGAGAGCAAAAGTTAACTTTATGTTAGTTATCAGCCCAATGGGTTTATTTAGACCTCATCATTATTTTTGTTTTGCATCCAGTGGTAGTTTATTTACATTCTACCACGTTCTGCTTGAGACCTGGGGAAAATTTTGTGGGCATCAGCCTAAAACTGCCACACTGCTACGTAAACACACCCTTGATTACACATAAAATCAAGTCATATAAAATATTGCACTGGAAAAAAAAATGACAAAAATTTCTAAACACAAGAAAAGATTCAACAAGGGCTCACTTAAGAGTAGCAAAATGCATGTTCGATGAAAGCTAGAGACATCTAAATCATCCTTCCTGTTTCCTTTACTTTATGTGGTGAATATATGGATGTTAACCCCAAGTTTCTACTCCATCCCTTTGAGCTGCTCAATGAATGGCATGTGTTTGTGTCTGCATTAGCAAAGGAAGCAAGATGGTTTCACAGAAACATTAAAAGTGTGTCTAATCTTCCCTCAGCCATATGAAACATCACTGAAGATAATGATTGATGAATGGAGTTACTCATAAGGAAGAGCAAGATGGGTATAACACATGAGCAGCCCAGGAGTACAGGAGGTGAAGATTGTGGGGTTTGCACCATCAAATAATTCAGCACTGAATGCTGGTCCAGACTCAAGTGCCTTTGGGAAATGCTTCATTTACGTTCTGCACAATATTTTGTTTCCTGAAACTATAGCTAGTAAATGAAAGTGAGTTTTGCTGAGCAGTGCTGCAGGCTTTGAAGAACCACAGTCAGTTTCAAAGTAGCCATTCAGGAGCAGGGATGTTGCCACAGTCAAAGCACTGAGTGTTCAAAACATGCACTTACTGTCAGTTCACAGACAATAGGTGCCCTGTCGAGTGTTGCAACAAGGAGCTGGCTTCTGCCTGCAGAACATTCAGATGGGAACCCAAACAGCAATAGGAATCTCAAACAGCTGCAGCTAGAGCAGATCCCCAAGATGTGTAGTATTGCCAACTCCACCCAAGCCAAGTGCCCACAGGATGTGAGATTTGATCAGTTTTTAAAAGATGATTTTAACGAAAATAGAAGTTGTCTGTAGCTCCATTCCCTTAAAGCCTTTTTTCCCCCTTTCTTTTTACTTAAGTATCACAGAATTGTTAGGGTTGGAAGGGACCTCAAGGATCATCCAGTTCCAACCCCCCTGCCATGGGCAGGGACACCTCACACTACAGCAGGTTGCTCACAGCCACATCCAGCCTGGCTGCAAAAACCTCCAGGGATGAGGCTTCCACCACCTCCCTGGGCAACCTGTTCCAGAGTCTCACCACCCTCATGGGGAAGAATTTCTTCCTAACATCCAATCTGATTCTACCCATTTCTAGTTTTGCTCCATTCCCCCTAGTCCTATCACTACCTGACAGCCTAAAAAGTCCCTCCCCAGCTTTCTTGTAGCCTCCTTCAGATACTGGAAGGCCACAAGAAGGTCTCCTTGGAGCCTTCTCTTCTCCAGCCTGAACAATCCCAACTCTCTCAATGTGTGTATTTCATTGCAAGCTTTTCTTTTCATCCAAGAAGGCTACACATGAACTTTAAATCAAACCCACTGTTCTCACATGAGGTTCTGGAACTACAAGAAATAAATGATGTCTTACCCTACATTTAACAAACCCTGAGCATTTACCATGACATTAAAAGCTTCAATTGCATTAAAGCCAAAGTGTAAAATGTGTTTACATACAAGGCAACACCTTACTGAGAGCTAATTTCATAACTCCTCTCATGCAGCTGAAGCTTTTGAAGCTGCCAATGCATGAGAACACTGATTTTTATTTGCAGGCAGAGGTATTTTAAGAGATTGTTTAAGGAACCTCAAATTCTACTAATTTGCAAAGGGGGCTAGGGTGGAGTGCAGGATGGTGGGGTTGGGGAGTGGGAATTATGTCTTTGCAGGATGTTGAAATGCTTTATCCTGTTGATCTGGAGTAAAACATTGATTCTTTGTCATTGGAAACTCTTTATTTAAGTCAATATTAAACAAATGGGGGGTGGGGAAGTGAAATATATATTATTTCTAAGGAAAAACACATTGTGGGAATGTAGTTGGGAAGCTTTGTTTTATGAAACATGGCCTGCACAGATCATTCTAATCATCTTATTGTCATAAGGGATAAATTCCACAAGCTGTGTGATCAAAGCATCCTGCAGGACTGCACTGCTTAAGAGTGTTCTTTAGAGGAAGAAAGGTCACCTTTCATTCTGAAATATCATTAGATCATGGGGATCATATGATAATGTCACCACATCTGGTACAGCAAAGAGGATATTATCTATTGTACTCTTTTATTATTCATTGTACCCTTAATTTTTATTTTTTTTTAAAGAATGAAGAACAGGAGCTAGGCTACTGACCATCCACTAACTCACTCTAAAAACCAGATGCTCACATCTTACTCTTTTTGTTAATCTCCTTCTAGTAAAAACTAGTTTCCAGTTTTCCTCACAAAGAGCTGTTCAGAACATTCTGTGACTCTGTGATTCTGTGATCTGAGACAAATTATCTCTTTGATCTGCCCTGTGCTTTTGAGTTTGGATCTCTTGCAGTTTGTAGGGGGAACTTTAGCCTAGTCCCTGACTGCAAAGACTGAAAGTAAAATAAATTACCATTGGATGCAAAAGGAAAATAATAAGTTCCCTAGAATTCATTGGATTGCTAATGGGAATATAGAGCAGAGGCATAAACAGTTCTTGCTCTTTTTTCTTCTGCCTCTTCTGCTTGCAGCTTCTCTCTCTCTTCTGTGGCCTTGCCAGGGGTATCTCTGTTTTGACTACTGTGTGAGGTAACAGGAAGGAGGGAGGGAGTGGGGAAGAGGTTAACAGGTCCCCTGGATCCATCCAAGGGCATTCTGAGGAGTTTCTGTGTAGTTTATGAATTGTAAATATATATATAGAGAGAGTACATATATTGAATATTTGGTACACATTCATTGCATTCCATATTTCTAGATTTTATTTTGCTTGTAAATAGAGGTTCATTTGCTTCTAAAACCTTCTGAGCTAGTCTGGCCATTTTATTTTGGGGGGTAGTTTCTCCAAATCATTTGGGGGGTAGTTTCAACCCACCACAGGATCCTCAAATTGATGGAGGTCATACCCAAAATTATCCTGTCCCTTCCAGCCCAAAACCTTCTTTAAAATATACTAACCCATTCCCCGTTCCCCAGGGCTTTTGTACTGGAGTAGCTTTATCTACTGAATGGGAGCTTCCCATCCAGAACACACACAGGACATTCACAGAAGAAGATTAAACTCACTTTACATAAGTACCAAACACAAATTGCAAATGTCCAGTTGGAACTGCAGATTCTGTGTTCCCTTGGGACCTGAACAGTTTGGTAATATAAAATCATAGAATCATAGAATGATTTAGGTTGGAAGGGACCTGCAAAGGCCACCTAGTCCAACCCCCCTGCAGTCAGCAGGGGCATCCTCCACTGGATCAGGTTGTTCAGAGCCTTGTCAAGCTTAACCTTGTCTCCAGGGATGGGGCCCAAACTACTTCCCTGAGTTCCAGTGTTCCACACACTCAGGGTAAAGAACTTGTTGCTACCATCCAATCTGAATCTATTCTTCTCTTATTTCAACCTATTGCCCCTCATCCTGTCACTACAGGCCTTTGTAAACAGTCTGTCTCCATCCTTCTTGTAGTCCCCTTCAGGTACTGGCAGGCTGCTATTAGGTCTCCTTGGAGCCTTCTCTTCTCCAGGCTGAAAAACCCCAGCTCCCTCAGCCTGTCCTCATAACAGAGATTCTTCAGCCCCTGATCATCTCTGTGACCCTCTTCTGGACCCCCTCCATCATGTCCATTTCCTTCCTGTGTGAGGGGCTCCAGAGCTGGATGCAGCACTGCAGGTGAGGTCTTACCTCAAATCAAATTGCTCTGATGTTTCTTTCTTTCAGAATTTGAAAGCAAACTAACCAGGTGGCATTCACAAGAATGTTTTCTAGGGCTGCTTAGCCATGTAGGCAGGCATGTTGCAGTTGTGCCTCCCTACCTTGCCCAAATATTTTCTGGGAGCTTCAGTCAGTATGGAGTTTCAAAGTGCCTGTTTCTTAGTACATGGAATCCAGCTTGTACCTGAAGCTCCATAGCAGTTCAAGTCTAAACTGAGCAGTGTAAGATTTATTGAGAGCCACCTGGACTCTCCTTAAGCCCAAACATTTGTCACAGTGAACATAGAGACTGTTTGATTGATTTAATACTGACGGCAATTCCACCCCCTTACACTAATTAGTGTTGTAATAATTAGAGAGCTGACTACAGAGGTAAGAAACCTCATGTTTCAGTCTCATTCTTCTCAAAGGAAAGAGCATGAAGTCATGAGACATTGTCAGTGAGAGCACTCAGTGTCCTTCTGTGAAGCTTAACCATTGTGCATCCAGGAACATAATCACAGTCTTACAGTCTCCCAGCATATCAGAGGTTGGAAGGAACCTCAAGAGATCATCAGGTCCAACCCCTTACCAGAGCAGGATCACTTAGGGTAGTCTGCACAGGATTGCATCCAGGTGGGTTTGGAAAGTCTCCAGAGAAGGAGACTCCACAACC
>VXBD01004204.1:158141-172107 GCA_013399975.1 Indicator maculatus | reverse complement strand
ACAGAGAGCCATGAAGATGATGAAGGGACTGGAGCACTCTGTGATGAGGAGAGGCTGAGAGACCTGGGGCTGGTTAATCTAGAGAGGAGAAGACTGAGAGGGGATCTGATCAATGTCTATAAATATCTGAGGGCTGAGTGTCAGGAGGGAGGGGACAGGCTCTGCTCACTTGCTTCTGGGATAGGACAAGAGGCAATGGATAGAAACTACAACGCAGGAGGTTCCACCTCAACATGAGGAGAAATTTCTTTACGGTGAGGGTGACAGAGCCCTGGAGCAGGCTGCCCAGAGAGGTTGTGGAGTCTCCTTCTCTGGAGACTTTCCAAACCCACCTGGATGCATTCCTGTGTGGACTACCCTGGGTGATGCTGCTCTGGCAGGGGGGTTGAACCTGATGATCTCTTCCAACCTCTGATATACTGTGAGGCTGTGATCCTGTGATGTTAGGAACTAGTTCTTTGCTATGAGGGTAGTGGAACACTGGAATGTGTTTGAGGGG
Organism: Indicator maculatus; assembly: GCA_013399975.1. Classification (NCBI taxonomy): domain Eukaryota; kingdom Metazoa; phylum Chordata; class Aves; order Piciformes; family Indicatoridae; genus Indicator; species Indicator maculatus. Next base: position 171,608 of record VXBD01004204.1, on the reverse strand, counting down.
CAATGGCTTTAAGCTGGAGAAGAGCAGATTTAGACTGGATGTTAGGAACAAGTTCTTTACTATGAGAGTGGTGGAAACCTGGAACAGGTTGCCCAGGGAGGTGGATGAGGTCCCATCCCTGGAGATATTCAAGGTGAGGCTTGACGAGGCTCTGGGCAACCTGAACTAGTTGGGGATGTCCCTGCTGCCTGCAGGGAGGTTGGACTGGATGACCTTTGGAGGTCCCTTCCAGTCTGGACCATTCTATGATTCTATCTTGAAGAAGAGCTGGAAAGTGCCCTATATTTTTAAGTCTCAGTGAAATTTTTTGAGTTTAAATTGCACAGCAGACAAGGTCAAAACAGAAGGATGGGAAGGAAAGGTAAAGGCTTAAAGAGGTATCAGCAGTGTTTACTAAATGGTTTTCTCAACTGAACCTGATAAAAGGTTCCTTCTGTTTTAAAGTGCAGTGTACTATGCAGTAATATCTAACACCCTGAGCAATTTGTTCCAGAGACTCAGGAAACTAATAGTCAGCCTATCAGGAATTTTTATTAACCAGCTAGTAAATGGCATAATATATAGGTTTTGTAGCACACTACCACATCCATAGCCAGGAATAATAAACAAGCATAGCAAAGACCAGGTGGTAACAAGACAGTGATTCCAACATGTAGAGCCTGAATCAAATTGGGTGGAAGCATTTTTGTTGACTGCCACTGGAAGGGGTCTGATCATTCCTACACCACAGCAATGCTCAGAAGACTTCAGGATTCATTTGGCCAAATGTTGTTCTTTCTGAAGTTTCTAAGCAGCTGGCTAGTTAGTTTGATCAAAAAGATCTGAGAAAGGAAAAAAAAGACTGAGTTAGACATGCCAAAGATAGTGCTGATACTCATTCACAACTGAGCCAATCTGACTGCTAACCTCTTTCCTGTGAACAACAAAGAGGAAGGGATACAAAGGAGAATGGTCAGGATATGTGCCTGAAGGTACAAGCTGAATTCTCTGCTCTGGCACTGGCTTGCTCTGTGACCTCCAGCAAATCACTTGGGCTCAGTTCCACAGAAGCTTCTTGGAAATCTCTTTCAAATGGCTCATGATTCAGCTCAGTGTTTCTGGGCCCTATGAATCCAAAGATGGTTGGACTTGATGATCTTAAAGGTCTTTTCCAGTCGAAATGGTTCTATGGTTTTGGGTCTTGCCCTCTTTAATCAGAATGATAACTCTTTCCCACCTGACAGGAAGGTGTCATTGACAGTACATACAAGATTGTGAGATACTGATAGAATCATAGAATTGTTAGGGTTGGAAAGGACCCCAAGAATCATCTAGTTCCAACCCCCCTGCCATGGGCAGGGACACCTCACACTAGATCATGTGCAGTGCTAGTGAGGATCAGGTGAGTATGAATAAGAAACATTTTCATTACTGAACTGGCCCACTCTATAGCCAGAATGTTTCCACTCCATCCTTTTACAGGAAGGTTCTCTACATGGAAGACAGAAAATAGGTCATACTTTTAATTCTCTGAGTAAAAATTAAGTACCTTCATTTTCAGTCTCACAGTTTTAGGTGTTATCAACAATCCTTCTGCCTGCCTGTTACTTCTCAAACTTTAGGATGTCCATGGAATAAATCAATAAATAGTCAAACAAATAATCAATTCTTGCTGCCCTTACCCATATTCTTTTGTTTTGATATTGAAAGGTTTATTCCTTTTTTATCCAATAACATTTTCTTGTACATGTGTGATAAGGAGGGGGGTTCATGATTCTGTATTGTTTGATTTATCAAATTCATGGCCTAGGTTCTGTGCTAATAAAGGACTGATGGGGTCTTTTGCTCCATAGATTTCACACTCCCTTTAACTCCGTCCTGTCTTTGCAATGCTGTTAGCTTTCATAAGTCAGGTCAAACATTTCACTCAACAAACATTGGACACCAGCACCTGTGATGGTACTTGAACGTACAAGAATCTGTGGCTAAACAATGCTTGATCTTACTTCTAATTAAACTTGGTGGAAAGATTTACAAAATTATGGCTTCCATGCCACAGCCAGATGGCACTAAGCCCATTCCCCCACCCCCAGCAGAATATCAATATTTGGTGGAGGGTTTTTTTGCGTAAAAGTACACTTACCTGTGTAAAAGGCAGGCTGAGAGTAATTGCTGTCAAGATCAGAACATTGTTTTCAAACCATACATTCAAATATTCTTCACATCCCTAAGCAAGTACAGAAGAACAGATTTCAGGAAAAAAAAATCATTTCAGCTTCTGCATTCATATTTCAGCTTCTGTATTCATATTGCAGCTCTATAAGAAAACACTTCCACATGTAGCTCTAGAATTTTTTTGCAGGTTATGATGAGTTCTGATATTTACTTGACAGAAAGTAAATGCATCTGTAATGTGCACTGCAGAGAGCTAGCATTATTTTTTTGTTTGTTTTACATTGTTTGAACTAAACAGATGGTTCTGAAGTAAATCTGAGAATATTCTGTGTGGAAATGTTCCAGAGCTAGTGACTTCATCAAAAGGGAATTTGCTTTACTGTGAATATATCTGAGATATTACCTTACAAGTAAATGCTGGGGTGCATTAAGAGGAGTGTGTCTAGCAGATCCAGGGAGGTTCCCCTCCCCCTCTACTTTGCCCCAGTGAGACCTCAACTGGAATACTGTGCCCATTCCTGGGCTCCCCAGTTCAAGAGGGACAGGGATCTACTGCAGAGAATCCAACAGAGGGCTAAAAGGATGATGAAGGGACTGGAGCACTGCCTGATGAAGAAAGGCAGAGAGTCCTGGGGCTGGTTAGGCTGGAGAGGAGAAGACTGAGAGGGGATTTAATCAATGTTTATAAATATCTGAGGGCTGGGGGTCAAAAGGGAGGGGACAGGCTCTGCTCACTTGCACCCTGGGATAGGACAAGGAGAAATGGATATAAACTCCAGCACAGGAGGTTCCACCTCAACGCGAGGAGGAACTTCTTCACTGTGAGGGTGACAAAGCACTGGAACAGGCTCCCCAGAGAGGTTGTGGAGTTTCCTTCTCTAGAGACTTTCCAGACCAATCTGGATGCATTTTGTGTGTCCTGTGCTAGATTTTGTGGTCCTGTTCTGGCAGGGGGGTTGGACTCGATGATCTCCAGAGGTCCCTTCCAACCCCTAGCATCCTGTGAATATTTTCAGGTTTTCATAACTGATTTTCATGCGTTATGCACCCTGCAATGGATGTTCAGATTTTCCAGATTACACCCTATGCTTATTATATTGCCTTTTAAAATAAACTATAAAATATTGCATAGCTTTAAACATAAATATATATAAAAATTATATATGCATATATAATAAAGCATATAAATAAATATTTTCTATCCTTTGATGTGCTCTTTAAACAATGGCAAGGGTTTGTAGAAACAGGGAACCATTTCAAACAGCTGAGAGAAGGAAGATAAAACCAGATGCCATTTGAAAACATCCTTTCTGGTGTTTATTGTTCTGCATTGTCAAGAAAAAAACCTTTGACTGGTGAGTTCTTGTTCTCATCAGGTAGTTCTATTAGTACTGGAGGGTTTATAAAGAGAGAATGCTAAGTACCACTTTCTTCTAGGACAGGTGATGATATCTAAGAATCTTATGCAAAGTGGTCCCTTGATACTAGGACATGCTAAATGTAAATGCTAACATGAACTGGTCTTGGGAAACACATCACAGAATCACACTGTCACAGTACATTAGAGGTTGGAACGGACATCCAGAGATTGTTGAATCCAACCCCCTGCCAAAGCAACATCACTTAGGGTAGTGTGCTCTGGAGTGCATCCAGGCAGGTTTTGAATGTGTCCAGAGAAGGAGACTCCACAGCCTCTCTGGGCAGCCTGTTCTAGTGCTCTGTCACCCTCACTCTAAAGTTTCTCATGTTGAGATGAAACCTTCTAGGCTCAAGTTTGTCTCCATTGTTCCTTGTGTTATTACTGTACACCACTGAAAAGAGTCTGGCCCCCTTCCACTTGGCACCCACCCCTCAGATGTTTATTGATCAGATTCCCTCTCAGTCTCTCTTCACAGGGGAGATGCTCAAGTCCCCTAAGCATCCTCGTGGCTCTCTGTTGGATTCTCTCCAGCAGGTCTCTGTCTCTCTTGAACTGGGGAGCCCAAAACAGGACCCAGTATTGCAGGTGTGGTCTCACCAGGACAGAGTAGATGGGGAGAGCAACCTCTCTAGACCTGCTGGACACACTTTACTTGATACACCCCAGGACACCATTTGCTCTCTTGGCCACATCTCTTATTCCAATGCCTTGCTCATTTCTCTTATCTTGTAAAGTATTGGAGATCTCTGGAAACACATACTACAAACAGGTGGAGACACTGCTGACATTCTGCAAGTGATGAATAGCAACTGCAAGTGGAAAATGTATCATATACCTTTTTTTTCCTATACTGTCACTTTCCATTTTCATCATTGATTTGCTACAGCATGGATTCCTCTATCCATGGTGCTTACTACTTCTTAAACCACTGCTAAATATCCTTCTGATATTGATCAGGCATGACTCATGTTTTCTTAAAGTATCCTTAATTTAGAGTTGCTTACAGGACTGACACCTAAGGAGTGAAAACTAAGGCTTCAGAGTGACCAAGACAAAACAATGAATATTTTTAATGCTAAGGCATTTGTCAGACAATTTGTAGTGGAAGACATGGTTTGGATTTTTTTTTTCCAAAGTCCATTCAATAGAAAAACTTCCATTCCTCAAGGTAAGTTTTTTATCTCTTACCATAGTGTATATTAAATCCCTTGGGACATCACAAAACCATTTCTTCAGCTGGGATCTTGTGCATGAACATGGGATCTGAGTACTATTTTCCTTGTTTTGATTGCTTTCCCACTGTGTGACATTGTATCTTCCACAGCATTCCATCTAGAATATAAAGGCTTCTATTGGTAACTCCAATACCTATCAAGGCTGTCACACAGTGAAATTTTTGTCCCAACAAGTCTCACAGTCTCACAGTATATCAGAGGTTGTAAGGGACCTCAGGAGATCATCAGGTCCAACCCCCCTGCCAGAGCAGGATCACTTAGGGTAGTCCACACAGCAATGCATCCAGGTGGGTTTAGAAAGTCTCCAGAGAAGGAGGCTCCACAATCCCCCTGGGCAGCCTGTTCCAGTGCTCTGTCACCCTCACTGGAAAGAAGTTTCTCCTTGTGGTGAGGTGAAATCTTTTATGTTCAAGTTTTGAACCCATTGTTCCTTTTCTTATCACTGTGCAAATATTCTTTCTGAGAGAGTCTCAGTGCAATACCTGTTCAAATGCTCTCACACTAGGAGCTTAGGTTTGGATTCAGAACATCTCTGCTTGTAAATCGTTCAGGTCAGTCTTAAGACCTAAGCAGATCAAGTGTTTTCTGATGTCTAGCACTGCCAAAGACATTAGGAAACTACTGTTTTTTAAAGCTGCTGTACACTCCACTGACCAGAACTGTCTGCCCCTACATACACTGAGGAGTCTGTCAAAAGCCTAATCCCATCCATAATAATCCACATAACAGCCAGGAACCTGCCCACTCCCACAAGATATTATCAGTCCATTTGAAAAATGAATTCTTTACTGGAAGAGGCAGATTTTTAATGTAAGTTCTGTTTGATGCAGTACTTTTGGTGGTGGTATTTTGTGAGGTTTGTTCCTTACCTTGTGCTGTACAGCATTCAGAATGTTCCACACAGGTTCCTGCTCAGACAGACTCTCATTCCCGTAGGCAGAAACAACTTCATCAATTCTGTTGTTCCATTCATTGTGGACCTGTTCATAAATGTTTATAGCAATTGATAAATGCATATTGATAAGAGTGTGGATGGAAAGTACAATCCTTGATCTTTTATTGATATTCAGGTTTCTTCAAAGGTACCTTGCAAGCAGCAGCATTCTAACCCATTTGCCAAACATGATCCATGACATATCACAGCTGTTACACTAATGGGAAAGTTGAAAGCAAAAGGGGAAGATAAAGAAGTGACCCCAATCACATACATAGCGCAGGCAGACAAGGTGATTAGTCCAAATGAAGCCAGAAGAGCCAGGGAACATAATTTAGATGAACCTGATGTGTCCTGAAGAACTACATCCTACCTCTCATACTTATTTTTAATAAGCACAGAATCAAAACTGATTCTACATTTAAGGTGATCCTGACTTGCATAAGCAAAAATTGTTTTTTTTACATACCTCTTCTTTCTTCACAAATATCAGCACTGATATTACCATCTGGGTAGCAAACACCAGGATGTGAAAAGTCATATACTGAAAAATAAAAAATCCCCAAATTATGTATATGCATTGAAGAAGTGAGCAACTCAACAACAACAACAAAAAAATGTTCCAGAAGCCCATGTATTCCTGACTACTATCTAGAGTCATTCCAACAAAAGTAAGAAGCATTTTTTTACGTGGAAACTTTCAGAAAGTGGCATCATAGTCTAAGAGGGAGGCTTCAGGCAAAGCACAACTCACTGTTTTGGGCTTAAAAATGAAGTCATAACATTTTTTTTTAAATTGAAGAGCAAAAGCTATTTAGAAACAGCTGTGCTCCACTGAAGAAAACCCTGATTTCATTATTTCCTGTTTGAATTATCACATTACCTAAGTCTCATGCCTAGTCAAGGACTCCTTTGTACTATAAGATGCACAAACAACATGAGAAAAAAAAAGAAAGAGTTGATTTTTGTCAGTTTTCAGTGAGGCAAAATTTTCACCCACAGTATCCAGATGTTGTGGGATTAGATACTTCCATGGAAATTGGAAATGAGACACTTCTTCCTCTTTCAACCCCTAATGAATTGTGAGGTAAGCACCACATGGCTAGGACAGCAGCAGGAAGAGTCATGGTTATAGCACTTAGGTTCTTCTCCCTGCTGTGCTGATTGATGTTGGCAGTGCCAAGCAAATGAATCAGTAGAACAGCTCTCTGCCTCAGCCTTCAGGGAGCCTAAAGAAGATTGTTCAAACAAAAGGGTGAAAATAAATAAAAGATGAAGGGAAAAATATAATCAAGGGTAATTTTTCAGAAATCAAAGTTTTCTTCCCTTAAAAATCAGGGATTGCATATAAATATGGAGCATCCAGGTAGGTCTACCTAGGTAACAGCTTTTTAAATAATTTTTTAAAATAATTTTTAATCATTTTTAATCATTTTTTAAATAATTTTAATAATTTTTGATACTCTAGCTACACCTGTGCCTTCAACCTGCAGTAATCTGAGGCAAGGGTTTTCTTTATTTTTTTTCAGCGCATACTAAGAGATAGTCACTCAGCATAATTTCAATGCTAAATTAATTTATAAACCTGCAAGTCAATAAATACAGGAGTTCAAATCATTGCTGCATCAAACTGTCACTGAAAACATTCATGCAGTGATGTGGAAGGATCCTCAGTTTTGTTCAGATTTCATCAGAGCCAAGACTTTATCTAAAAATATCTTTCCATCAGCAGATTTGGGAAGCACTGAGTGTGGAAACCACAACATCAAGACAGGATCAGAGTTATCATGCACACAAAACTCCCATATTTACAAAAAAAAAGGGTGGAGTCTGATTTACACTTACTATAACTAGCAGACATTTGATTTCCATAATGCTTCCAAGGAATCCCATGGCTGATATAAAAGTAATAGCAGATCCAGTTCCAAGTAATAGACATGAAAGATACACCACAAGCTGGTTCTTGCCTGAAGAAACTGTAACACAGTACATTCACACTGTCACTTCTTTTTTTTTCATTTACTTTTCAGAATTCCACTTAAAAAAACTTTTTCCACACAAAAAAAACCCACAAACAATTAAATCTTTGCAGTACTTTGCAATAATTTGCAATACTTTGCAATACCATTACTGAAAGAATGGAAACAGTAGAATGATACAAAGGTATTATTATTAATTATGCTGTCTACAGTCACAGAAAGAAAAACTCAGTGTTTTCAGGAGATCAGAGAATGGTAACAACATATGAGATGTAAACAAAGAATAGTTGTACAATGTGAACCACTCACAATGAAATCAGAGAGCAATTCCAAGCTTACAGATCTTTTTTGTTTGCCAAAATTTAGTAGCACATTTACAAATCCTGAGTGGACATTGATACAGTTCTCATTAAATCCAGGCTCAGTTTCAATGCTCTCTTCCCTCTTTGTCACTGATGACTTTCCCATTTCCACATTAACCAACTTTGCTTAGATATGGAAAGTAGCAGAGGCTTTGATTACTTCCATCCCAAGTGCTTCCTCCTTGAATTACTGTCCTGGACAGCTCCTATCCCATCATCTGAGAATTGATGCCCTTTGGCATAGCCAAGGCAGACAACACTTTAAGATCACAGCTGTTGTAATATGACCCAAAACTTAATTTCTCTTTGAAACAATTTGATAGGCAGTCTGGAAAAAAAGGAATATCGATATGGAGCTCCAACTTGTGTTCATTCCACCCCAAATACCCTCCTAAATGATCTATAATCTTGTCAAATGCAGGCCAAATGCAGCCTGGTGAATTATATAAGTGATCAATAGAGCTGATTTACGTTTCATCTAGAAGTCATAGATGGAGAGGAATAAAATGTATAAACTACAACCATATATAAATGGTAGCTATATTGATATATTTTCCCCTCTATTGATAATCATATTGTCTAGCCTGAACATAAGGAAAAACCTTTTCACTGTAAGAGTGACAGCACTGGCACAGGCTGCCCAGAGAGGTTGTGGAGTCTCCTTCTCTGGAGACATTCAAAATCCTCCTGGATGTGCTCCTGTGTGACCTGCTGTAGGTGATTCTGCTCTGGTATTGGGGTTGGACTTGAAGATCTTTCAAGGTCCCTCCCAACCCTTCACATTCTGTTATTCTGTGTAATGAGGTAAAATACAACAGAAACAAAAATACCGAATAACCTCTGCATTTCAATCCAATACTGCCACCTTGTGAAGGAAAAAAATATGAATCACTGTTGATTTATCCTGCAATCACTGGAAACAAAAGACAGTTTCTATTTATACTCACATAACACACTGAATAAATTGTTTCTGTCAAATAAAAGCCACAGGCCAAATGCCAAAATCATAAGACCCAGAGCCTGGGGGGAAAAATAAAATAAAAATAAAAAGAAGGATTATTGGTCTGATTCAAAAACATTACCAAAAAAAAATTGAAACTGCTAAATAACAAACCCAGAACTTTTACCAGGAAAATTCCATTGAAGACATTTAAGTAGTACTTCTGTACTAGTATTTTATCTCTTACTTTCATTCTGTTTTCAGTTTTGCATCATAGCTGAAAAATAGAAAAGCACACATTCAGTTCAGCATGAAACAGATGTAACAAACCTGTAAATTACAATGGGATTTAGTCATTCAGATAATGCTTTACAAATTTGAACAGTCATAGAATCATAGAATTGTCAGGGCTGGAAGGGACCTCAAGGACCATCTAGTTCCAACCTCCCTGCCATGGGCAAGGACACCTCACACTACATCAGGTTGCTCAGAGCCACATCCAGCCTGGCCTTAAAAACCTCCAGGGATGAGGCTTCTACCTCCTCTCTGGGCAACAATACAATTATAGTTATAATTATATTTATAATTATAAATATAACATCAATGTAATAAATACAAGCATAGATACAAAATCTATTTGTACATAACTATATAAAGTGAAGCTTAAATTCTTACCTAATCATATCACTTTGGAGCAAATACCATGAAGTTTGCAATAAGGCAAACCCTCATGGTGTAAAACTTCTTCCTAACATCCAATCTGAATCTACCCACTTCCAGTTTTGCTCCATTCCCCCTAGTCCTATCACTACCTGACACCCTAAAATGTCCTTCCCCAGCTTTCTTATAGGCCCCCTTCAGATACTGGAAGGTCACAATGAGGTCTCCTAGGAGCCTTCTCTTCTCCAGACTGAATAGTGACCTCATACACTGACCAAAAAACCAATACCATTAGAAGCATCAAGGTGGTGCCTGGTCTCAATTGCCCCTGATGTACTGCACATAGGTATTTTTAGGTTGCTTTTTTCCTTAAAGACATTTGGAGACAGCATGTATGAAGGCAGATTCACATTGCAGAGATGGCAAGAGTTACAGAGCCTGGGCATATCCTTGTCCATGGCAAGAGTTACAGAGCCTGGGCATACCCTTGGCCATGGCAAGAGTTACAGAGCCTGGACATATCCTTGTCCATGGCAAGAATTACACAGCCTGGACATATCCTTGTCCATGACAAGAGTTACAGAGCCTGGGCTTACCCTTGTCCATGGCAAGAGTTACAGAGCCTGGGCATACCCTTGTCCATGGCAAGAGTTACAGAGCCTGGACATACCCTTGTCCATGGCAAGAGTTACAGAGCCTGGACATACCCTTGTCCATGGTAAGAGTTAGAGAGCCTGGGCATAGTGATCATAGAATCCAGGGCACTAGGGCAGAGCAGAGAGGTAGAAGAACTTCCCTAGACCTGCTGGACACCTTTCTTGATACATCCCAGGATCCCATTGGCTGTCTTGGCTACAAGGGCACATTATTGTTCCCTGGAGAACTTGCTGTCCACCAGCACTCCAAGGTCTTTCTCTGTGGAGCTGCTTTCCAGCAGGGCAGCCCCTGACCTGTACTGATGCCTGGTCCTTTTCCTCTCTTCAGCTACAGACCCATAGTTCATTAGATTTTGTTTTCCAGCTTGCTTGCTCCCCTCCAGTCTTTAACATATTGGAGATATCTACCATAAGATTTGGCTCCCAAAACAATTTCTCTCTTCTGGCTTCTTCACTCAGGGAGACACTAACTGGCTTTGCTGACCTTGGCTGCATCGCTTTTATTTTGGCTAAGTCTAATATCTCCACTTTCTGCCTCTTGTTCCTTGTGTACAGGGGGGTAAGGGGAGGAGGCAGGGAAGGGAGAAGCTGTTGCAGCTCCCCTGGTCTTTGACCAGGGCGGGTGCCCTTGTGCTGTTCATCAATTGCAAATATTTGTAAATATTGTAAATCCTGTATATTTTTTACATCTTTATTGCATTCCATTGTAGATTGTAGTTTTGCTTGTAAATACAGCTTTCAGTTTGCTTCTGCTGAGCTGGTCTGGCAAGGTTAATGGGGGCGGGGCAGGGGAATTTTCAACCCACCACAATATTATTACTAATATCATCATTGTCAGATACAGTATCTTCTGAGCCCACCAAGATTTTTATGCACAGTGAAACTCCTTAATTTTTTCCCCCTCCTCATGTTCACTTCAATCTAATTGGCCTGGTCTGGCATTTTGTTCTGCCTGGTTTTGTGGTGCAACCAGAGAGGAGTGCAAAAGCAGCAGGGTTAGAAGATGGGTCCTGTGACAGCAGCCAGCTGCAGTTGTCCCACACTTCTCACGGGTAAAGCAGCAGGCACACACACATGCACAGACACTAACCAGCATAGGCATAGTCTTCCTGAAGTATTTTCTAATGCAAAGGGGTTTGTTTGAAAGGAACTGTTCTTGTTGCCTGTCAGAATCACTACAGATTGATTACAATGAGAAGTCATGCCTTCTGTTGTTTGTAAAACAGAGGAGGAGGGGGAAATGACAAAGATGAAGCTTCTGCGGTCACAAAAGACATCCTGTGTTAACAGGAGATTTTACATACAGAACATATGTTACATATGTATCAAATTTGTTGATTAGAAGAAAAGATTGAGCATACACAAGCTTTGCTTGCCCCACTGCTTGGATTATAAAGCTGAATCACAGAATGAGGAAAGCTCCAAGCTTCTCACCCCAGCTCTGCAATGGATTTGGGTCAATAACACACCACGTAAACTCATGGACTCGAATTAGATAAATGACTTTGTCTTTCCCTGAAGAAAATTCACTACTATGAATAGTAATTAAACAGAATTTTCAAACCCAGAATGCATTAAAACACTGGTGCAATGCATTACTTTTGTAAAAAGACCCTGAACAGTTAGATATTTAACTTGAAAACTGGCATCTGCAATAATTTTGTTGTTGTAACTATGTGGTTTCAATGCTTTCTTTTGAGCCAGTCTAATAATAACTTAGTTTAACTTAAACCTGAAATATTATTTTAATGGAATTATGTACATTTTATAATACATTATTTCCCAAGAAAGTCCCAAGAAAGCTCTCAGTGTTTCCATCCTACCTTAAACAGCACAGCCTCATAAAAATACGTTTCTTCCTGAAGTCAGGCTTAACCACAACCTTATCACAGGGCAGTTTTGTTCTGTTGATCAGCCCTAGCTTCCTGCTTACATGCAACAGACCTACAGAAATGTCTTTTTGTATTGGCAAAGTTGTTTGCTAAATGCATGACACGGTGGCTGCGGTCTTCAGTCACCATGATCACAGTGAAACTCACGTTACACAACATGTCTCAAGTGCCCATTCAAATCAGCATTTCAGGACTTAGCCACATTGAAAAATTCAGGCCATATTGTACTCTGTAAAGTACAAAACATTGCAAGGTGGGTGTCACATAGATGCATTTCCCTTGGTTTAAGATTTAAATGTCTTATCTTTAACACCAATGAGAAAATATAAGCAGTTGGCCTTGAATCCAATATTTTGCAGTTAGCACCAGTAACTCTTTCAAAGAGCCACTCAAGTTTATTTGAAAGACAATGGGAAAAAACCTTACTGTGCTTGGAAGATCATTTTCCAGTGCTCAATTTCTGTGCAAAAACTGTATTTAACTTTTAGCTCTTTTTTTTCCCCTCTTATATGTGTCTTTGCACCTTTGTATTCCTAATCAGAATTTAGGAACAGATACATTCCCCATAAACACCATTACACACAAAAATTACATTGTCTGGACCTTCCCTGCCTGCTAGGTGTTCAAAAAAAAGATTGGATGTGGCACTTGGAGCCATGGTTTAGTTGTCAGGAGGTGTTAGGTATTAGGTAATAGGTTGGACTGGATGATCTCTGAGGTCTTTTCCAACCTGGTTGACTCTGTGATATTACCTTTGGTAGATGGAATTGTGTGGAGCCTTTAATTCTTTGACAGGGTGTTTCTCCAGCTCTGAAGTAATTTATATGTGAACTTTTCTGATCTTTTTTTGGAATTTTTAACCACTATTTTTTTGTTCCCTGCAATCCTCTGTATCAGTGCAGGCTGGGGGATGAAAGGATTTGAGAGAGGACCTGTCAAGAAGCACTTGGCGTAATGTGTGCTCACAGCCCAGAAGACCAACCAGACCCTGGACTGCATCAAAAGCAGTGTAGCAAATGGGTAGAGGGAGGTGATTCTACTGCTTTATTGCTCTGGTGAGACCTCACCTGGAGTATTGTGTCCAGCTCTGGAGTCCTCAGTGCTGGAAAGACCTGGACCTGTTACAGCTACAAAAAATGTTCTGAGGGCTGAACACTTCTCCTATGAATAAAGGCTCAAAGAGTTGGGGTTGTTCAGCTTGGAGAAGGCTCCAGGAAAATGTTATGGCACCCAGA
>VXBD01004204.1:109638-158100 GCA_013399975.1 Indicator maculatus | reverse complement strand
GGGTCTGTTGCAACAGGACAAGGAGTAATGGTTTTAAACTAAAAGATAGTTGACTTAGACTAGATATAAGGAAGACATTTTTTACAGCGGGATTGGTGAGACACTGGCACAGGATGCCCAGAAAGGTGGTAGAAGGTCCATCCCTGGAAACATGCAAAGTCAGGCTGGATGGGGCTCTGAGCAACCTGCTCTAGTTAAGGATGTTCCCGATTAATTGTGAATGCCAATTTATTCTGAACGCTGAGTATCGGTCCATTACTTCAGAGAATATAAAACACATTTTAAAACCGCCCGAAAACAAAGGGGCTGCGAGGTATTTCGTCCCACACTGACACCTGACGTGAAACGCGGACTGCTGGCTAAGTTTGGATCCTCCCGCTTGCCGTCCGAGCCACCGCGTCTCGTTGCCATGGTGACGCTCCCGGTTTACCAGAGCGGTGGCTATGCTCTCCTCGTCCCCACGGAGAGTCTGACCAGGGCCGTTAGGCCTGCGGGGTTTCAGGGCGGAGGGGCGATCGGTCTCCGGAAGGAGTCAGGAAGGAGGGGGCTCCCGTAGGAGTTCGGCTGAAGGAGAAGTGAGTAGCTATTTGGACATCTCAGGGTCTAAGTGCTTTCAGAAGCGGACTACACGTCCCAGCGTGCAGAGCGGTGGCTACGCGGTCCCTCCGGGAAATGACAGTGGGCGAGAGGCCTCCCCAGCGCGGTGCCTTCAGGGGGGTGTAGTTTCTCTTAGTGACGGATTGCTTCTCGCTATCACGGCTGAGATGCTCCTCAGCGTGTCCTTCCTCCTGCTCTAGGAGCGGGTGAGGGACGAGAAGATGCTGACTAGGTCTGGAGTGCTTCCCCTGTTCCCTGTTTAAGGCTAGCGGTGACTAAAGGGGTGGGGATGGTGGGGGATCCCTTCCACTCCTCCATGAATCATTCTACAAGTCTTGTACTTCTGTGGGTTATGCCCTTTCTCACTGCTTTCTTTGTATCAATACGATTTCATCCAGTGTTTTTTGGATTCTTATTCATATGCTGTTTTTTGGGGTTTTTTGGTTTTTTTGGGAGGCGGGGGTTTGGGTGGTTTTCATTTTTTGTGTGTTTTTTGTTTGTTTTTAATATGCATTCATTGTTTGAAGCTTTTGTTTGTTTGTTTCTTTTCAGTTATATGGATGGGGAGAAAAAACCTTGTGAGGCTTTGGTTGTAGCACAGATTCTGTCCACAAGGATTAGAAAGCAGGCAGAGATTTTTGATACTCAAATTTTTGATACTCAAATTTGCAAAATACGGGGGGGGGCAAACTGGGGGGAGATTCTCTTATCATAAACTTTTTTTTTTTTTTCCCCTGCTTGCTGGTATGGAATAAGATGTTCAGAACAAACTTCTGGTTTTCCTTTTCATGTTTTAAGCCAACTGTTCAATAAACACATCTGAATAAACTTCGATTAAATGATCGCATGCAGTGCTGAAAATATTTTCATTGTGTAGCTTTGAAACAGATTAGACACTATGGAAAGTAGAACATCAGAAGACATTGAAGAAATTGAAAAAGAAATAGAAACTGAACTAAGCAGAATCAGTGTTTCTTCCTGTGAAGCAGATGATACAGACACAGAGGTCGCAGATGAAGCTTTAAGTGACAGCGAGGCAGTAAGTATTCAGTGGGCTAAAACTGCATCTATTTCTGCTTAAAAGTAGTGCAGGCATTGGAAATCTTATCTGATGAATGAACTTTTTCTGACATATCTACCCTGAGGATTTCTTCTGAAAAGTAGTCTCAGTAGTATTGCTTCATAAAAAAATGCGATCTCCAGTGGTGACAATAAAAGAGATTAATGTCAGGATACTGCTTTAATAAAAAAATCTAGGATGTAGATAATGATTTTGTTTAAAATCCTCTGAAGATAGAACATTTTATTAAAGCTAATGAGGTAGATTAAATCTGAATGAATAAACCAATGATTCTTTATCTCTGTATTTAAATCTTACAGAAGACTGTCTTGTGTTTGAAGACTTCCTAATCTTAATTTTATATAAACTGGTGTTTCCAGTCCTCTTTTTTGGATGATTTCTTACTTGGGGGATAGATTTTCCTCTGAGATCCTAACTGTTATTTTGGTCCTTTTCACATATTTCAGTCTTTCAGACTTCTAGCAAAGAGATTGATCTATGGAATATTACAGTAGATGATATTGGTCATATGTGACTGTAAATCATCTTTGACAGGAAATAAAGATAAGCAAAGACATCAGTGATAATTATTTACACACTCACTTGTTGGATGCTGTTAATGGTTGCTTCAGTTTACACATCTGAGAGAAGGGAGACCATTTTCCACAGTCCTTAGAATAAAAGACATTCTTTTTTTTGAGTAAAAAATATGTAGTAGAGGAAACTGAAATATCAGATTTACATACATACTTTAAACACTCGGTAAAAATTCATTTCTGTACCTTTTTAAGAAAAGATTCTGTGCATCATAGGTATTTGTGATTTTTTGTTTTAAAGTTTCCTTTACTCTCTTGGTCCAAGACACTTACAAGAAAATGTTAATTGAAACACAGGGGATAAGTTGTTAGTAAAATGTGCTCCAATATGTAATTAGAATATAATTAAAAATTAGAATTATTGATTCTTCAGTGGGTGATAAAACAATGGGAAGAGGGCAGGAATTGGAAACAGTTTTGGTAGCAATTGCTACTAAGTCTCCATCAGTGCTTTTGAAGTGAAGCCAAAATGAGTCTTTATTCTTGCATGCTAAATATTTACCTCTGGTCATAGATGTGAGATGAAAATGTAGAATTTATGTCAAATGTTGTGTTTTTTCTAGATTTCAGATGACTTGCCAGAGTCAGTTCTCTCCTATTTAAACTTTATAAAGAGCAGAAATCAAGACGCTGAAAAGCTCATACTTCAAGACTTAGAAGATGAAGAAACTACAAGTAAGCAAGGATCACAGTTGAAATATTTTACATTGTCAATGGAAATTAGACTAAAAATGAAAATGTTCAGTAAAACAATGCAAACTTTTGAGCAGGGCAAGCAGCAAAATGAATTCATGCAGAAGATCTCTAGGAATAATAACATACAGTGCTGTTCTCCATGATTAACATCTGATTATGAATTGAACTTGCTAAAAATTCACCTGATGGCTAAACCATAGATCAAGACACATTGCAGGATAGCCTCTGAAACAGGACCTAGATCCAGACTCTTCATGAGGGTCTAAAATCAAGTCACTAGCCAAGGTTAAAAGTTCAAGATACAATTGAATCCCATAGGATATATTTAAAGTCTGTCTTTAGAGATGCCCTGGCTAGCCTTAAATGCAATTGCCTTATAGTTGGGAATGATATTGTTGTGCCAGCTGTGTTACTGAAGCAAGCTTATAGTTTATATGCCAGAGAGCTGCCATGTCTGTTCCATTCTAGTTTATCATATCATTTTGGGGTTCATACTCATTTAGTGTAACTGATTTTGTGAACAAAGGTTTAATATTTTTTGTAGACCTTGATATTTGTCAGGTTTTGGCTCATCTAAGTATAAGTTCTATGGTATTTTTCTACACAGAAGATGTTCTGCTGTGTTCTGTGCTGTGGAGTTCTCTTTCATGTTTGCTGTCACTGAATTCTTACAATGTCATTGTGTACCACTTATGCATATTTGCTGCTTTTAATGTAGAAAATGTTTCCCACATATAGAATGGACTGGGCTGGAAAGGACCTCCAAAAGTCACCCAGTCCAACCCCCTCTGCAGTAAGCAGGGGCATCCCCAACTAGATCAGGTTGCCCAGAGCTCTGTGGGATCTCACCTTGATTATCTTCATGGATGGGGCCCCAACCACCTCCCTGGGCAACCTGTTCCAGTGTTCCACTACCCTCATGGTAAAGAACTTATTCCTAACATCCTATTTAAATCTACTCTTCTCTATACTTGAGTAAAACTGGGGAAGGGGGGAGGAGGGGGATGAGGGGGGAGAGTGTTAAGAGTTTTAAAGGGAAAATAAGCCAAGAAACCTTCATTTTATTTAAGAAAATACAGTAGCTGAGCAGTATAGAGCAGAACTGAGTTTTGTGATTCTGTGACTAGCAAGGGATTTCCTCTCTGTATACTAAGTTATATATTTATTTCTTCCTTAGGTAATGTTCATGGAGTAGCTTCTTGCCATGCTTCAGATTACTTGTCAGAATTGGGTTCTGAAGATAAAGAAAAGCCAGAGCAATTTAAGGAAAGGGTATTCTTTCTTTAAGCAATATTTACAGTGAATAAAATTCTATTAACCAATCTAGATCATTTGGCTTTGCTTTGCTGGCATCCTATGGAGACCTATAGATATGTTCCATTTGTTTCTCCCAGACTATCCAGAAGGCACTAAGATAAGTTTGTATATGCTGTTCTTTGGAACTGGGACATCAGCTGTAGTGTCTCTAAGTTTTAACATTTTTTAACATTTGGAATAAATTCTCTTTTTCAGTAGTTGAGATGCTGGGCACAAAAATCCAAACCAAATAATCCTTTGTTGTTAAATTATTGGCAGAATATTATCTCAGTAGTATGATAAGATAAGATTTTTAAACTTCTCTGTCTGAGAATGATGATCAGGAGGATGTGCTCCTATTAATTTTACTCCTAATATATTCTATTATTATATAGGAAATGTGAACCTAATAATATCTGCAACTTTCAAATGCAGAGGATTTGACTGAATAACTTGCTGAAGTTGTTAGGAAAATACAAACCTGCATTTAATTCAATAACTTTTTGTTTATTGCCTGGCTTTTATTAGTGAGCACTTTTGCAAACATAGTTGGTTGGGGTTTTTGTGTTCTCAGAGGAACATTGTTTAGAACAGCACAATTACTTTGTGACTTTAGCTGCATTGCAGATACTAATATATGCTCTGAGCATGTGATGAAGAGATGCTCACTGAGCAGGAATTCTTGACAATAAAGAACAATGAAAGAAATATAGCAATCTTCATGCCCATAGCATTATTTTCAAACAGACTTCTTCAGAATTTACTCTGTAACTTGTCCTTCCCCCCTGTGCATAACAGTATTAATGTCTATAGTGCTCAGTTCTACAGAATGTACAACAACTCCCAAGTGCAAACCATGCATTTTTCCAAGGCAAAATGTGAAATGTGTTTTTAAAAGATCCAGAGAAGTATTATGTATTTGGGAAAACACTTCAGTATTTATTACACTAGAAAACATCCTTTTGACTGATATATTTGCACTGAAGATTCTAGGCTGTAGTATGTTTTGTATTATTGTACTTGTCATATGATGGAAAAAGTAGTCTTTGTTCTGGAAGATTTTTATCATGTTCTGCTTTAAAATTTTGTTTCCTGTTTCTTAATGCCAATATTAGGTACTGTTTGAAACTGAAAATGAAGACTTCCAGATTGCTACAACACCTAGTTGTGATGGGAATGATAATGAGGTCACTGATGACCATTTTCTTACAGGTAAGCAAATACATTAGTCATTTGGTTGAGTTGATCTTTAGCATCATAACCCTATTTCCTGATTTTCTGTTTTCATGAGCATCATGGCAGTCTTTGTAAAGAATCAGATGGTACAGTATGCAGTAGATTTTGATACTTCATGAATTGGACATGAGTAAATGCCTGTGCTTTTATCTCATTTCAGGATCACAAAATTATCCTTGTATTTGATGTCTTGATAGAAATTTGTTTCAAAAGATACTACTCAAAAAGTGATTTAAATTGTTCTGAGCACAAAGGGAAGCCAGATTGGTGGTACTAAGCATGTTATGCTTTAATTTTTTTCAGTTGTATAGGCTGGGAACATTTCCATTTGCCACAGCCTTTGAGTGTTTCAAGGTGGAGTATATTGTTTATAAAATCCCTGCTGATAGCCACAGAAGAAAATTCATCCTGAAGCCTAAGTGTAATCCTGAACTATGTATTGGTAGAACAAGCATGATTGTAGCAGAGTCAGTAAATGTGCATCATGATAATGTGACATCTCTGATAGAAAAGACTCACATTGTAGTTCTAATTTCTTGGTGAAATTTCTTGGTGAATATTTTCTGGCTGCACCAGCACAGAATCCTTTCCTTGTCAGTATTTTTAGACTGTTTAATGTCTCCCAGTGATTATTAAGGAAATTAAAAGGTTTGCTTGTTGGATTATAAATTTGTAGCTGATGCTGGAATGAGCATAAGCCTTACTCATCGAGAAGCAGAAGAGAAGTCTAGACAAGAATTAGAGCAGTGGAAGAAAAGACAAAAGGAGCTTGAAGATGAGAAAAAGAAAAAGTGGAAAGCTGAGAGAGAAGCACAGGAAAAATTGAATGAAGAGGAGCATGCAAGAAGGGTGCAGCATCAGGAGGAATTTGAGGCTGAAAGAATAGAGTTAGAGCTGCTTCATAAGGTAATCAATGATATTGAAGCCAATCTGTTCCCATCTAGACTATAAACATTCAAGATCTAATGTGAAAAGAAAAGTACTATCCCAGACTGTCCTAAACTCTGTCTGCTTGTGATACCAAATTGAGTTGTACCACACATTAAAGTACAGTCTGTTGGGGTTTGTGCATTTACTGCTTTGATCAACAGTGAATGAATTTGCTATGCCAAACAATAAATTATTCTCTTGGCCTTGCTGTTATGAGGTTTATTATGATACCAGCTAAAGTACTGGAAATGACAGTTGTGCTAAATTACTCATAAATGAAAAATGGTCAGTGTGCCTTAAGAGAAAATACTTGAGCTTCTCCTCATTTTCCACTGAGAAACAATTTTAGTGGGAAAAAAAAAAAGTCTTTAGACTGACTGAAGAAAGTTCCTGTTTGAAAGATTCTATTATTAGTAGTAATACAGCAGTATAATTAAAGGGAGATTGCTCGTGCTACTTTCAGAGTGTTTCTGCTTCTGTTATCTACCTATACTTTCA
This sequence comes from Indicator maculatus, assembly GCA_013399975.1. NCBI lineage: Eukaryota > Metazoa > Chordata > Aves > Piciformes > Indicatoridae > Indicator > Indicator maculatus. Next base: position 151,191 of record VXBD01004204.1, on the reverse strand, counting down.
ATGGTTGTTTTGCAAATGTAGTTTTCATAGAATCATAGAATGGTTTGGGTTGGAAGGGACCTCCAAAGGTCATCTAGACCAATCCCCCTTCAGTCAGCAGAGACATCCTCCACTAGATCAGGTTGCTCAGAGCCCTGTACAGCCTGACTTTGAAGATCTCAAGGGATGGGGGCTCAGCTGTCTCCCTGGGCAACCTGTTCCAGTGCTCTACCACCCTCATGCTAAAGAACTTCTTCCTAACATCCAATATCAATCTGTTCTTCTCTGATTTCAAACCACTGCCCCTCATTGTATCACTACAAGCCTTTGTAAACAGTCCCTCTGCAGCCTTCTTGTAGGCCCCCTTCAGATACTGGAAGGCATCTGTTGGGCCTCCCTGTAGCCTTCTTTTCTCCAGGTTGAGCCACCCCACCTCTCTCAGCCTGTCCTTGTAGCAGAGGTGTTCAAGCCCCCCATCATCTTTAATAGTAGAAGTACAGAATTTGGAGAGGAAGGTAGTAGATGTTTGGGTCATTACTGAGATGCTGACTCCCTGAAGGTGTGGATTTTTCAGTACATGCCCAAATCTGATGGAAGTGTGCAGATGTTTATTTTGTTCCACACACAGCTGAGTCTCTCATTTTAATTCAGGCATTCACAAAAGTAAACAGCTGGTAAGTCAAAAAGATGGGAGAGATTGGAGAGAAGGTGTTTTGTTATGTTCTAGGCTTTGTACAATATTTATTTAAGTTAACCTTTTTGTGTAGAAACACCAAGCATCAATAGAAGATGAGTTACAGAAGGAGAAGAAAGCTTGGAGAGACAAAATGATGCAACATGAGGTAAGGTTGTACAGTGATCTTTTTGAGACTAAATGTTATTCTGGAGCAGTTAGTACAGCAGATTCTGTATATTAATGATAAATATGTGACATCACCTGTCCTATTTTAAAAGTAGTTGAAGTCTATTCCAATTGTTCTGGCCTAGGAATTGATCATGAAGCTGCGGCTGCAAATGGAAGAGGAGAAAAAGGCCTTGGAAGAGCAGAAAGCAAAAGAAAGACAACACCTGGCAGAACAACAAAGGACAGCAGCTGTGAAAATCCAAGCCACATTTAGATCATTTTTAGTTCATAAAAAGTATGCTCCCATCTTAAATGAATGGAAAGATGAAATAAAAAAGAAGCAGAAAATACTAGGAGAAATAGAGAAAGAAATGAAAGAAAAAGAAGAAAAATTAAAGAGGCGAATGGAAGAAAATAGGCAACAGAAAGAAGAGTTGAAAAAGAAACAAGAAGAATTGGAAAGACAGGAATATTTGGAACAGGTGAGGAGACGTGAGGAATATGAGAAAAAGAAAGCAAGCCTGAGACCTGAACGAGAAAAACAGCTGCAAACAAGAAGAGATGAACAGAGGAGACTAGGAGAAAAAAGTGTGAAAACTGTCATGAGTAAAAGTGAAGAAAATAACCAAGAAAACACAAAAGAGGATAAGCCAACAGAAAACACAGAAGTAGTAGAGCAGAAGAAGGAACTAAATATGCAAACAGAGGAAGAAAAAGAGAAACAGACTGAAGTGATGGATGAAACAAATAGTTGGATGCTTCCAGCAGGAAGAAATTTGACACCAAGACCAAATGAACTAGACTCTGAGAAGGAGGAACACGCTTCTCAAGGAAATAATGAGAACATGTATACAAATTCAGTAACACATGTAAAAGAAAATTACTTACAAACTAGAGACCTTAATAAAGCTCCAAGTAGTCCTGCTTCAAAGGATGAATCTGTTAATTTTGGAGCCAGTGACATGGTAGAAAATAAGGCAAACAATATGTGCAGCAGCCCCCCAAATATCAAGCCAGATGCTAGTTGTAGCAAAATCAAAGGCCAATTTTCTCAGTCTGAAACAGGGAAGAACGCTGTGTTTCTAGTGGAAGATGCTAATGAAGAAGTCAGAGAGACCTGTGACATAATTCAAGATGTAGTGGAGTGTTCCAGCAGAATAATTCTTCCTGATGATATTGAAAAGAAGAGAATAACCTGGATGAACACATGTAAACCTTGGTCTAAAATAGAGGAAGGAAACCAAAGAAAGCAAGTAACTAAAAAGAAACGACCGAGGAAAAGTTCAGGACACAAGATGCCTCCATTAAGTACACAAAAGATAATTCATAGTGGCCCTTGGAGTACTCTGCAGCAGGTAACTACACACAGAATCACAGAAACATTCAGGTTGGAAAAGAGCCTCAGGATCACCAAGTCCAACCCAGAACCCTACTCTACAAGGGTCACCCCCAAACTAGGGTCACCCCCAAGCATCACATCCAAACCACCTCCTTTAAACACATCCAGGCTCGGTGACTCAATCCTGGGCAGCACATTACAATGCCTGACCACTCTTTCTGTGAAAATTTTTTTCCTAATGTCTAGTCTAAACCTACCCAGTTGTAGCTTGAGGCCATTCCCTCTTGTTCTGTCACTAATTATCTGTGAGAAGAGACCAGCACCAGCCTCTCCACAACCTCCTTTCAGGTAGTTGTAGAGAGCAATGAGGCCTCCCCTCAGCCTCCTCTTTTCCAAACTAACCATCCCCAGCTCTTTCAGTTGCTCTTCATCAGATTTGTTCTCCAGGCCCTTCCCCAACCTTGTTGCCCTCCTCTGCACTCGCTCCAGCAGAAGATTTAGAATGTAATGTGAAGCCATACTTTTTCTTTTGAATTTGTTATGTCAGGAGAATGCTGGAAGAGAAGGGGAGTGTCACTGATAATACATGCTTACTGTGTGTGTTCTATGGAACTCAGTAAGAGTTTCTCTGCACCAGTGCAGAGTAAGGGCAATGAGAATGACTTTGGAATTCCTGTCAGCATTGTGGAGCAGACAGGTGGGATTATCAGTGTTCAGATGATTAATAGTATCTCAAGCCTGTAAAAGACAAGGGCTCCTAACTCCTATTTTCTGCTAAATTAACATGGTTTTGCCTTGATATCAGGGTCCTCATTTCAGCCCCTGCTCAAATAGCCACTTAGTTTTGAGAAGACCAGTCTCTTCCAGACCCAAGGCATTGCTCATCAACTTATAGATGATGTTTTGCTATAAAGAACCCCTCTTGGCTGTTATTTATGATAGTGTGATGGGAAGCAATTCACATTATTGCTTGCTTTGCTTATTGTTAATCTTCCACATGTTCAAATTCAATTTCACTAGCACAGCATCAGTTTTATTTATTTTAGAGTGATTTTTAGAATCAGATTGTTTCCATAATACTTCTTCAATAATATCCTGCCTAATGCTGTCCTGCACTGCAATTTGGAATTACCTGTTAAAAGCCTCACCATTTGGCAAATTTTATTTCAGGTTACAAATATTTGTTTTTTATCTGAAATAACAATCCTACAGGAAAAAGATAACTTTGTAGTTCAACATAGTTAGAGAGAGGCAGGAGATACAAATACAGCAAGCAAGTGTATTTGTTCCTACCTGTAAATTATTCCTGATCTGTTAATTACTGCAGTGCTTTGAATATGAAAAAATACTACCAAAAAAAAAATTGTGAGAGCTAGTGGTGTGATGAGGTTTTTTTTAGGGTTTTGTTGTTGTGGTGGTTTTAAGGCTAGTCTGGTATGGTTAATGTAGGAGAGAAATTTCAACCTACCACATGTTGTTGTTTGCTTTCTGAAAGCTATATTTTTCTAAAGTTAGAGGCTCTGAAACTTCTTTACAGTGAGAGTGACAGAGCACTGGAACAGGCTGCCCAGGGAGGTTGTGGAGTCTCCTTCTCTGGAGACTTTCCAAACCCACCTGGATGCATTCCTGTGCAGATTACCCTAAGTGATCCTGCACTGGCAGGAGGGTTGGAACTGATGATCTCATGAGGTCTCTTCCAACCTCTAATATGCTGTGATACTGTGATAATAACCTTCTCCCATTAATGGTGAGATGAAACTCACCATTGCCCTTTCTTTCCCTATGAAAGGATTAGGATCAGTTGCTTGCATTTTCTACAGCGTTACTAGAATGTAACTTTGATCTCTTCCCTTTAAAAGAAAATAACCACAATGTGCCATTATACAGTGAATGTTCAATATACAAACAGTTAATTTTATGTATCAATAAATGCATTTAGGTGACAACACTTACACTTGAAGATTTACCAGCTTGCAGTCTCTCAACGTTATCTCAGTGTTCAAGTCTTCAAGTTCTGACTCTGAGGCGCTGTGGACTTGTAGCACTGGAAGGACTAAGTAACTGCAAAGACCTGAAGTATATCAATGTGGAGGTATCAGGCATTATGATTTTTTTATTATAACCTGGGGGGAATTACCAGTATTGCTGCTTAAAGTGCTTATGCAGTTGAGTCCAACTGAATATATAACTTTTAGTGTCTCGGGAGCAAAGGACTATCCAAAGGACACCTGCCGGCATCTCTGCCCACAGCTGAAGGCAGCACCTCAGCGTAGTCAGCCTGTTAATTCATGAACAGGAATTAGACTCTTTGGCTTAATTGCTTTGTTACAAAGATAGGGAATTTAATTTCTTATGTTTGAATGTCTGCAGGAGGAAAACAGAAGAAAAGAACAGGGGTAGCAAATAGTGAAATGAAAATCTGGGGAAGCATGGTTAAAATGATCTGGGAAGGGGATGTTGAAAGAGCAGGATCACTTGGGCAAGGAACATAAGCTGAGGACAGTGTTAATGCTTCTGACCAAAATATCTCTAAAATGTAGATTTTCATTGTTAGTGAACAGGATTCCAGCAAAGTCATAGCTCTCTTAATTAGTGTCTGGTAAATATGATTTCTATGCATTTTTTGTTTCGGTTCAGTCTCCCAGGACTTGGGAAGGTAGGAAAGCATACATGGAAAAGACTACTCTGTCATTACCTTCTCCTTACACTTCTCATTTGAACTTCTGGACGTTTTCAGAGCCAAAATGGGGTTCAAAATATATTTTTGTTCTATCCCAGGGGGATAAAAAGGCATCAATTAATTTTTCTACTGGAAAGAAATAGAGATACCCTTACTCCTAGCTGGAAGTTTAGGAGTAGAACAAGCAATTATTGCAATCTACCATATTTTTACACTTAATTCTGCTATTTCACTTCAGATGCTATTTAATATTCTCATTGCAGGAAAACAACATTCAGATAATTGACTGTGACCATCTAGAAAATCTCTGTGTTCTGATTCTGAATAAAAACCATCTTACATCAGTTTGTGGCTTAGATGACTGCATAAATCTGCAAAATCTTGAGCTTTCCTACAACAGAATCACTCAAATTGGTAAGAAAATTAATGAAAATTTGATCCAATTTGTATACCACTATTTGAGCTGTTTATATTCAGAACTATACCTTTATTGGATTCAGTGCCAGCCAGCTGCTAACCTCAGGAGAGTTAGAACAGACCTGCATTTTTAAAATCACATAGAATATGTGAGTAGTCTGAGTTCAGTTTATCCAAAGAAACACTTTATACAAAGCTTAGCCTTGCAACTGCAGGGAAGTTCAGTGTGTTCCTGACTGACACAGTAAGTTATGTAGAAATTGTGTTATCTCTCTCTGAGGCTTTGAACCGTGTTAACACTGGACTGAATTTTTTCTTTCTACTAAAATGCTGCTCATTTTGGCTCTAAACTACTGTTCTGCATTTCCCTCCCACTCTGGCTCATTGCTCCAAAGCTGGAAAAAAGTCTATGGTAGAATCATGCAAATCATTTAGACACAGCAAATGGGCCAACCTCTATTATGTTTATTTATGTTTGTTAGGGACAACAATTGGCAGACAACAGGTACCTTTAGCATGCAGTTAACTGCTAAGGATTTACATGCACCAAGACCACTCAACAGATGCATCAGAACATGAAATCTTTCTGCCAGGTTATAGCTGTTTTCTGTTGGCCAGCCAGGAATTTTTCATATCCTCTACTTGTACTACCACTCAGACTGTGAAGTGCTTCAGGGGTTGTATTGTGACTCAGCTTCTGTCAAGCCAAAAATATTGTATTGTAAGCTTTGTGTTATGTAGATTTAATACAGATTTGATGAGGGTCCAGAGCCTTTTCTACTGACAGAAGGTTAGGGAAGTGTAGTGCAGTGAAAATAACCAAGAGCTTTGCTGTGTCTAAGTGGAGAAACCAATTTTTTTCGGAGTGATACATGGAAGATCATTAATGGTCTCTCAAAAGTAACATTAAGAGCTGAGAAAAGGTAGTAGTAAATTGCTGGATCATTACTAGAAAGGGAGCTCTCAAGGTTTGAAAGCAACAAATTTCCTTTAAGAAAGCAGCAGAGCAGATGGAACAAAATTAGATTGAACAGTTCCCCTTATACTCCAGGGACTTAGGTTTTAGTTCATGACATACTGTAAAAAGCCACCAAAATGCAGGTGATTGTAACTTCAGCATTATAGTCTTAACAGAGATGAATCTTCAGGGATTTGTCCACTGAAAAAAAGTCTTATGGCCAAGAAAAAAAATAATGGTTGTGGTGAAATAATTATTTTTGTATAAATTGAAACATGAAACCTGAGAAAGTGATTTTCTGTTTGTGTTCTTAGCCTGTACTAAATCTGAAAGTGTTACTTGGAAAAATTGTAGAGCTGGGAATGGAAAAGAGATAAGTAGACATGGATTTGGCTTTCATTGGTTTTTTTAGTGATTTAGACTCTTAATTTTCTTTATAGTACATGGAGATACTTTTATTTTCCTGATGGACAGGAGGAAAATAATATGAACCAATTATTAAGCTGATAGATGAAACACATCCACATAAAACATTTATATAATGAAATGATTTGCACTGTTAAAAACCAGTTTAAAACATATGACAATAGGATTCCTTGATAAATCACAAGGACAAAGTAAACAGGAAATGGGAAAGTTTGGGTTTGGTTTTTTTTTTTAATTCTGTAGATTTAGAGGGTTTAATACTGGTATTTGTGAATTTTTTTTTGCTCACATGTGAAAATTTGGAATATCAGTATTTGTAAACAAGTGTTTATAATGCCTGAGAATAAAGATGAAAAAAAGAATAAAGAATAAAGAAAAAAGAATAAAGAATGTTGATGTTGACTGTAAAAGCATATCAGTGCCCTAATGAGAAACAATAAAATAAACTGCCTAAAGAAGGATATATAATTAGCATTAATGTGGCCAATAGTGATAATGAAGTTTGTTATTCAGATTCCTCTCCTTTGATAAAAATATTTGCAAAAGTACTGTAAGAGTGACATGCTGTTACTGGAGGAGATTTAAGAGTATGGCAACTATATGGACTGCTCTAGCTTTGTACAGGCCAAGTGGAGTAAAATCCTCTTGTCCTCTTGTACTTCTGGGTCTCTTTAGCTTGGAGGAGACTGAGGGGTGACTTCATTCATGTTCATAAAGATCTGAAGGGTGAGTGTTGGGATGATGGAGCCAGGTTCTGCTCAGTGATGTCCAATGATGGGACAAGGGGCAACGGGTGCAAAGTGGAGCATAGGAAGTTCCATGTGAACATAAGGAAAAACTTCTTCACTATGAGGATGACAGAGCCCTGGAGCAGGCTGCCCAGAGAGGTTGCAGAGTCTCCTTCTCTGGAGACTTTCAAAACCCTCCTGGATGCATCCTGTATGACCTGCCTTAGCAGGTCTTAGATCCTTAGATCTTACTCTCTCAGGAGGGTTGGACTGGATGATCTTTCAAGGTCCCTTCCAACCTCCAACATTCTGTCATTCTGTGATTCTCAGTTGCTGAGATTCACTGAGTGAATTTGAGTGAGTAAAAAAATCTGGAATCTGTCTTTCTCCTCTCAGAATTGCTTTGAGGATATCTCATTAAAACAGACATGGAATACAGGATTTGTTTGTTGTAAGTAGTCTCATAGGACAAAAATATGTGTAGAGGTTTTAAGATGCTGATGTATTCCTCCAATCTGTAAATCTTTCAGGATGTCCCATAGCAATTTTGGAAGCTGCAGTACTGTGCAATGATCTGTTCACACAGAATCAGAGAATGTTAGGGGTTGGAAGGGACTTCAAAAGGTCATCAAGTCCAACCCCCCTGCCAGAGCAGGATCACCTAGAGCAGGTCAGGCAGGAATGCATCTAGGAGGGTTTTGAATGGCTCCAGAGAAGGAGACTCCACAACTGCTCTGGGCAGCCTGTTCCAGGGCTCTGTCACCCTCACAGTGAAAAAGTTTTTTCCTTATGTTCATGTGGAACCTCCTCTGCTTCAGCTTGCACCCATTGCCCCTTGTCCTGTCACTGAACATCACTGAGCAGAGCCTGACTCCATCTGCCTGGCACTCACCCTTCATATCATTATAAACATTAATGAGGTCAGCCCTCAGTTTCCTCTTCAAGTTAACGAGACCCAGCTCCTTGTCACTTTCCTTAGAAGGGAGATGTTCCACTCCTTTCATCACAGAATCACAGAATTGTCAGGGTTGGAAAGGACCTCAAGGATCATCTAGTTCCAACCCCCCTGCCATGGAGAGGGACACTTTCCACTAGTTCAATTTGCCCAGAGCCCCATCCAGCCTGGCTTTAAATACTTCCATCTCTATTGCTCTGTGCTGGACTTTTTCAAACAGTTCATTCAGCTTTAAGAAAGAATTTTTCCCAGGCAGTAAGGCTTATTTATTTTTATAATACTTCCATTTTAGTAACTTAATGTAGGAACTTTTAAGCTTATTATGATTTTTTGATGATTTTTTTCTTCTCTTGTTGAAATATGACATCAGTAGGGGAAAAACTAGAATTGCCAGAAACCCCTTAAAAATAACACTAAAAACATGAGAAATGTGTCTTAATTATGCTTTTCCCGTTAAGAATGCATGATCACAAAGTAAGTAATTGGATCAGTAATACACTGGAGTTCAGTGCATATGTTTGTATTTGGAGGATGAATGCTTTGGTTCAAATTTTTCTTACACAAAATGCATCATTTTGACTTGAATTGCAGAATATTCTTTTGTAGGGTTTTGTAGGTTGCTGTTGTGTGTTGGCTAAAATCCTGGCAGTGCTAAGAATAGCAGTGCATGACTGTGGAGAGTTGAAAATGCTTCTTTGAACCTACTCATTTTAAGAAAGCATATGCAGGGTCGTTTTGTTTTTTTTTTTTTCCATTGGATACCTTTCCATTTTGGAGGAGTTTTTTAATTTTTTTTTTTTCATGTTCACTGTCAGCTTTCACACCTCTCCTATCATTCCTCTTTGTCACACAGAGAAGTTGCTGCAAAGCTGATGAGGAAAGGCTGAGAGACCTGGGGCTCTTTAGTCTGGAGAGGAGAAGACTGAAAGGGGACTTAATAAATGAGGGCTGGGTGTCAAGAAGGAAGGGACAGCTTCTGCTCACTTGTGCCCTGGGATAGGATAAAGGGCAATGGATGTAAACTACAGCACAGGAAGTTCCACCTCAACATGAGAAAGAACTTCTTTCCTGTAAGGGTCCCAGAGCACTGGAACAGGCTCTCCAGAGAAGCTGGGGAGTCTCCTTCTCTGGAGACTTTCCAGCCCCATCTGGATGTGTTCCTGTGTGTCCTGTGCTAGATTCTATAGTCCTGTGACAGCTAAGACATCTAACAGATAGCTGATAGCCAACAGCCTCCAAATACACTTTGCAGATTGCTAAGAGCTACTTCCATAAATATTCTCCACAAGTCTGCCTTTCAACAGAAGGCATTTTCCCATGTACTGCTGTGGCTGTTGCTGGTGACACTGTATATGAAACAGACAATATCTGGAAATGTGCAGAAGACTTTTATGCTTATTTTTAATTTTGCATGTGTGCAGAAGGAGCATTAAAGTACCAGTTGTTTGTATTACATTATTCTCTTGTGTCTATGTTTCTGTTGGACTGCATTTGATAGTTCCAGAATAGATTGTGATCCCATCATATGGAGTTTGGCATGTCTGTTCTGAATGACATTCACTCTCATTAAACAAGGCAGATGGAAAGGAGATGTAAAAAAAGCTGCTTTGTGCAGAAAGCAGGACAGGACATTTCCAGATCCTGTGTTATCACAGGATGTTAGGGGTTGGAAGGGACCTCTGGAGATCATTGTGTCCAACCCCCCTGCCAGAGCAGGACCATAGAATCTAGAACAGGTTGCACAGGAACACATCCAGATGGGGTTGGAGTGTCTCCAGAGGAGGAGACTCCACAACCTCTCTGGGCAGCCTGTTCCAGTGCTCTGGGACCCTTACAGTCAAGTTCTTCATGTTGAGGTGGAACTTCCTGTGCTTTGGTTTACATCCATTGCCCCTTGTCCTATCATAGAGCACAAGTGAATAGAGGCTGCCCTTTCCCTGTTGACTCCCAGCTCTCAGATATTTATAGACATTGATTAGATGCCTTCTCAGTCTTCTCCTCTTCAGACTAACCAGCCCCAGGTCTCTCAGCCTTTCCTCATAAGGCAGTGCTCCAGTCCCTTGTTCATCCTTGTATGCCTCTGTTGGACTCTCTCAAGTAGAGCCCTATCTCCTAACTCCCTGCTCCTTGCCTTTTCTTACTCTGTGTGTGCAGTCATTCCTCTCTGTCCATCTTCACACTAATGCAGTGCTTTTTAAGTTTCCAGTACTGCTATGCTGATAACTTAGAAGTGGAGATTTAAGGGACCGCTCATGTGAGGGGAGGTGCTGGAAGCTGTTGGTTGAAACGAATTTGTCTTGTGACCACTAGATGGTGCTGGTTCCTCATCGATGTCTATCTAAGCGTGAAAGAAAGTTGAGACCTGGATCTTCCAGTCAGGATAGTATGTCATGGACATGGTTGAAATTCTTTCAGAATAATGAAATGTTTGTATATTTATTTCCAAAAGCACAGCCTGGAAGTTACAGTAGGGGACATTTGGGACATTTGGTTTAGATTTAGGATATCTCTTTAAGATCAGGTGATTGTGTTATGCACTAGGTGCTTTCTGTATTTAAATTGTTATATTTGATTGGAGTTTTTAAAATGTGCTGCTATTGGCTTTTTTTTTTTTTTGCTTCTCTTTTCTCCTTATCATTCATTTTCTTTTTCTTAAATTCCTCTTCTGCATTCTCAGTAATCTATGGTGCAAACTGGTCTTTGGTCTCATAATCCAGTTTATTCTCAGAGATCACAAAGACATTAACCTCTGTAAAGCTCACACAACTTCCTCTTGGGGAAGTTTTGGGTGAAATAAAGATGAGAAAAAGTATTACCTCAAATAACCCTACAAAGAATACATAAAAGAAAAGTAAATTAGGGACATGCTTTAGTGTTGACCCTTCAGTGCTGGGTTGAGGGTTAGACTAGATGATCTTTGAGGTTTTTTCCAGCCAGATACATCCTGTGATTCAGCAATGCCTTGTTTTAGATATATTTTGGAAAGGAAGTTTGTCCTGTCAAAGGTGTTTCGATACAAGTATACAGAGCAAATGTTTGGACTCATCAGTGCTACTGCAGAACATCAAATATCTGTAAGACTATGGAGAGACAGTGTGATTTTTGGTGTTCTAGGAGTCTGATTGGGAAAGACTCTGTGAAAGAAACAGACATTGACAAGAAGCTTTTCCTTTGCATCTTTGTGGGGTAGAGATTATGCACACTCTTGCTCTTTAGACTAGCTGACAGGAGTAAGTTTGTTGAGTGTGTAGTGGCTATAGAAGTGCAGTTTTAAATACTTAAATGCACTAAACTTTCTTTCTAAATTTCTTCATTAAAAATTTTTTATTCCACAATTCCTTAACCAGGATGCACTTAAACAATAGAGGTGGTGCTGGCCTAAGTTTTACCACAATTTGTTCTCATTTTGCTAATATCTTAGGAAGAAGCCTTTTAAAAATGAAATAATGAAAATTACATTTTCACCATAAGTACTGTTTCCATTCTGAGGGGTAATTTTCAGAAGGCTGTTGACATTTCACAGAGCCCATAGGTTTTGAGTAGGGGTTATATAAATGCTTTAAGCATAGTAAGTATAATTTATCTCTGAAAGAAGCTTCTGTTCCAAAAGAAGCTTTAAAGGGGTTATGAATGGCTAAACAGAATCAGAAATCTGTGAACTGTACAGATTGTGTATTTTGTAGGGTCAAAATACAGCAGTTATTTATAAACCTTATGCAGGACTAGTATTAATTGTTACTGTAGGTAATAAAATTATATTGCAAGTTCCAAGTTTTCATAGTACTTGAAAACCAGCAGTTTTTTATTGCATGATGGCACAATTCAGCTAAAACCTTTAATTTTCAGGTGGTCTGGAAGCATTGAAAAATCTTCAGCAATTAATTTTGGACCATAATCAGTTAATCAGCACAAAAGGTCTTTGTGAGGCACCTACTCTCATTCACCTGGACTGCTCTTTTAATCTTCTCACCCAAGTGGAAGGCATTGAGAACTGTGGCCTACTTCAGATTCTGAAGTTGCAAGGCAATAACCTGCAGGAGGTAAAAGCTGGGGGCTGTCGTGCAGGCATCTTTCTTAACGTTGTTTGCCGATTATTGTCAGAATGCTGATCATCTGCTTTTTGATTGCTGTGGGATGTTTCATGCTCTTAGGTAGTCTAACCTTTTTTCTTCCCCTGTTAGAGGGAGGTTTTCCCATAGATACAAACAGCTGGCAAGGAAGTATTTTCTTGCTCCTAAAGTCCTTGAAAAATTGGCCCCTCAGGAATATATTTCCCTCTTTTGTTTATCCAGTCTTCCATTTGTATTATATGATGCTGATTCTTTGTTTCAAATCTAACAAAATATTATCATTACAGATGAGTAATATTTCAGGCTGATTTGATGTGTGCTGAGCCTCCAAAAGCTAATGTTTGTGCTGCAGCATTTAAAGTAGAAAAGGAGGAAAGGTAGTTTGCTAACAACACGTCGTCGTACTTGCTGACAATGATTCTTTCATGAATCCAAGAGTGGAAAACCAAATAACTGCATGAATAAAGTAGTAAGACTGTGGCTCATGGGGCCTTGACTTCTTTTCTTTCTTTTTTTTTTTTTAATTGATATTGAGTAATCAGATTAGGTAGAAGACATTAAAAAATGCCACCTGATAGGCAGAAATTTTGTGTGACAACTGTTACCTACAGAATAATGAAACGCCACATTTATCCCAAATGGGTTTTGTTTGTATTTAGTAATAATTTATGAAAAGTGTCTGGCAAGCATTCCATTATTGTTTCCCTAATTTATATTCATTTTAAATAGCCATCTCTTTTCTGTTTAGCTTCCAAGACTGGAAAATCATGTTCTCCTAAGAGAACTCTATTTGGATGACAATAGCATTTCTGCTGTCGGAATGCTTCCTTTGTATTGGTTGCCTCTATTGCAGACTCTTTTGCTATCTCAAAACAGGTAAGCAACACAGCATTTGTCTGAACAGTGTAATTCTCAGTATGGTTAAAACATCACTGTCTTTTCCAGATACTCTTTGGGAGCATGTGGTTGACAAGTAATGTCATTGGCTACCTTTTAGCTGAGAAAATTTGAAACAGAATTAACTAGGAAAAGTAATTTTTTTTCTGTTAGATGTTATGTGAACATAATTTTTTAAGCATTGTGGCATTATTAAAACCATGGTCTTTTTTTTTTCTTTTTCCTTTTTTTTTGTTTTTGTCTGTAGCAATTGTTGCTAGAGTATGTCTGTCAAACTTCATATTTCACAGCTAGCTTATTCAAAACAGACTTTGAGGGCTATGTTAAGTGCAACTGGTAGAGTTAAAAAGGAGAAATAAGACTATTCTTTTTCATTTTATGTACATGTGTCAGTTTCTTCCAAACAAAGCAGATTTGCTTTAGTTTATCATTCTCATGGTTCAGTTTGAAAAGGATCAAGACACTCCAGTACTCTGTAATTTAGCTTTCTGTTCATTTTCTAAGCTAATCTGTACAGCTGTAAGGTTAGAATGAACACATATTCAGGAGTTAATTGTTTTATTTCCTCACCCTCTTTTCCTCAGTTTAAATTTTGCTAAAAAAAAAAAAAAAATTCTATCTTGCCATGTGAGAGTAGCAAAATTAATTTTAAATTGGTATGAATTATTTTTCTATACTGTCACCTTTTGATTCATCTTAGCTAAACAGAATATACTCTATTCTATACTGTCACAAGATTCATCTTTGCTAAACAAATAGAATATACTCTTCTACCCACAATATATAGAATACACACTTGAAACCAATCACTCTATTTTGCTGTTTGAGTATGCTTCATCTGGTATTTTTCTAGGCATTTTCTTTGAGATTTATCATACCCTACAAGTGCTTGCTCATCTTCATTAACAGGCTCATAGATAGGTGTCCACATTTGAACAGGCAAATCCCATCCTATGGGACATTTAGTTCAGTAAAGTCTATTGTAGCAGGGAACCTGGGGGAGAAAAAAAATCTGTAATATTTACTCTTGTTCTTGCAAGGGATGTCCTTCATGGAAAATTAATATTATTTGTGTGTATGCAACCTATATTTTTATATAATTTTTCCTATTGTTTTCATGTAATCTTTAATGAAGTCATATGGCTATAAACTCTTGGATGTAAATATTACAGCTCTATTTACAGAATCTAATCTTCAAGGTACTGGGCTTTTTTTTTTCTTTTTGTTCTTTTATTAATTCTTCTGGAATTTGGAGAAAGTGCTTCCTGCCTGTGATTAACAAGAGCCTTATTTGTTAAGTGTTAGATTCTGAATCACGCATGTTGATTTAATTCACGTTCTTCACTTTGTTTTTTTTTTTTTCTCTTGTCCTGTTCAGCTTTTGGTGGAATATGCTGTAATGTGGCTATGTCTTCTTCCTCCAGTTTCTTTTATTTTTTTGGTGTGGTTTTTTTTTCCTGCAGCTATCCTGTGTGTAGTAAAAAGTTTGCAAAACTGCTTGAAGACCTCATATGCTCGCTAGGGATAGAGCAAGCTGAGGATCAGTGTCTCAGGTGTAGCTTGAACGCAGCCTCTGGATCTACGTCGTGCTGGACTAGCCGTGTAGATGTACTTTGGGTCACTTGCCTGTCCCATGATTTTGCAGTCTTTAATGTCCATTATAGTGCTTATTCTACTTTTCCAGTGGCCAAGCTGAGATGCAGTGTTTGGTCCAGCATTGGCTGGACTGGGGGAAAGCACTTCTCCTTCCATCATCAAATTGGACGTGCTGAAAATAATCATGCACCTCCTCCCCAGACAGTTCCCTTTCTTTCCTTGACATACATATAGCTTATCTCAAATATTTGTGACAAACAGGACAAGATACCCTGAAATGCATATTAAAAGCCTCAAAATTCCTGGCATTTCAGTAGCCTGCCCTGTTACACTCACTTATAAGCAGCTCCATATGTGTGTGCTATACAGCGTAAGTAACTCGATGTTCTGTGGAAACAGTGAATGTAATGGAGTAAGCTGTTGAAAGAAAAGCTGTTTCTTTACTTTTATCCCACAATTTTCTACATTTTTTTCAAGTGTGCACTGAGTGCCATTTCCTTTTTACTGATTGCAGGAAGCCCATATAATGGTAATGCTGTGAATCTGTATTCTTTCTAAAAGTTAGCTGCTGTGAAGAAAAAAATTATATATGTAAAAGAATAAATTCTCACACTAATTTACAGGGCTTTTTTTATTCCTGATATTTTTGTCTGCATCATAAACCAGAAATTGCCAAAGATAAAACTCCAAAAAATGAATTGTTTTAAACCTGTGGTCTAGCAGCAAGGAATTAAAATGTAATAGGTCATGATTAGCTCCTTCAAATGTAAAAATGGCAGCGGTTTCACCACTGTTTTTATCAAGTGTTTTATTGTGGCTTTCACATACAAAGCATGTACCTGGTCGATGTGCTGTTGACCAAAGCCAGTGATGAATATCTTCTCAACTTGGTTACTGCAGATTTAAGATTATGAAAAACCTGTGCTCTGTTTTATAGCAGCTGGAGAAAACGACTCTTATGCAACATTTTGAAAGGCACATTTGAGTTTCATTTCATGTTGTGGGTGAAAATTTCACTGGAGGAGGAAAAAAACCTTGCTCCTGGGACTAAAATTATTACATTGTTAATACATGTTAAGAATTCCTGTGGAAGTTATATTTACATGTCATCCCACCTAATTATGTAGCTTACTTGTTAATGTCTTCTTCAGTTAAACATTACATTTATCTGATGTTCAGTAGCCAATATTTTTTTCTTTTTTTTTTCCTCCTTTTTTTGTTTGGGACTTCAAAATACATTAATCTGCTAAATACATAAATCTACTCCTTTTAAAATTTTTCCTTAAATGCAGCAATTATATAGCAAAGTTATTTTTTTACTGTTTCTTGGTTTTCATTAAGAAAAGCTTAGTGTGATAGATAAAAAATCCTTTTTTTTCTTTCTTTTCCTTTTCCTTTTCTCTTTTCTTTTTCTCTTTTCCTTTTCCTTTTCCCTTTTGCCTTTTCTCTTTTCCTTTTCCCTTTTCCCTTTTTCCTTTTCATTTTCTTTTATTTTTCTTTTCTCTTTTCCTTTTCCCTTATCCTTTTCCCTTTTCCTTTTCCCTTTTTCCTTTTCATTTTCTTCACTTTGTTTCTTTCCTCTTTTCCTTTCCTCTTTTCCTTTATTCCTTTTCTTTTTTCCTTTATTTCCCTTTCCCTTTCCCTTTCCCTTCCCCTTTCCCTTTCCTTTTCCCTTTCCGTTTCCCTTTCCCAGAAACTGTTTTGACCACAGTCAAATTCTTTGTGAACTTGTTGCTCCTCTGTTTTTACAACTAGATACATACTGTTCCTAAAAGGCTTATTAGCATAATTTTTCTCCCTACCTTAATATATGTAGTATCCCTGTTTTTAACCTAGTTTCTCAGATGTAAAAGTTGAGCTTCCTGTCATTTCAAGCCATCACATTTTGACCATTTGACTGCTTTTCTAGAGCTGTCATAATAGATCCATCATAGAATGTTGAAATAAGTTAGTCATGAAAAGCTAGACTCATATATAATGGTTTTCCCCATCCCATCTTTACCAGTCTGGAACTTTTTTGATCACTTTCAGGAATTCTTTGCTGGTGAAAAGTTTATCTTCTAAGTATGTGGCACCATAATGCCTCCTCGAGTATTCATGAGATAAGTGGCTGACAGGATTTCCTTCACTGTACTTGGTTACTGCTTATAAATATGGTCAATACTGCAAACAAAAATAAAAAATTAAGGAGAAATATGTGTTTCATTGAAAGATCTACATTAATATGAATTTTAATTCTTTTGCCTTCCTCCCTGCTAGCCTTTTGTTGACATCAGTGTTAATTTTTCAGGGGGAAAGCAAATGTGCAGAAGGATTGGGACCGTCCTGAGCAGTAATTGCTATTTGTGTTCAGAAAAGCAATCTTTATTTTCTCTGATGCATATCTGCAACTCTTTTACTATTTTAAATCTTGTTTTCTGACATAATTTCTGTGGCTATTTGTGTCCTGTCCTGCTCCAGCCTTAAATGGGAGCAGAAAGAGGAAGCTATAGCTTGCTTTTTTGTGAATGTCTCTTACTTTTGTGTCTTCTTTGTAATTTATATCTCTCTTATGCCCAGGGCTAATGTGACAAGGTCAAGTAGTATTAAGTTTTCAGTAATGTCCTTTGTCTTTCTGGTTTGAATTTTCTTAGGGAAAAAAATTAACAAAGAATGTCAGTAAAAGGAAAGCTATAGAATGACAGGGAAACGTTTTAACTCTCATGATGCCAACAGCAGGCAGGCACTCTCCAGTAGACAGTGTGTAACTCACCCCAGCATATACTGATAAAGATCCAGAAAACTCTCTCACTATAAATTAGATAATTCTGCATTGCCTTTCACCCCTGTGCAAAGTGTGAGGCTTCCTTGTCTGAATATTTGTGGATATGTGGTTCTATAATCTCAATCCTGGATTTCAGTTTTTGCAGCCATACTCTTAGCCACAAATATCTATGATGGTATTTGTAAAAATAATCACAGAATCACAGAATATTAGGAGCTGGAAGGTACCTCAAGAGATCATCCACTCCAACCCTGCTGCCAAAGCAGGATCACCTGGAGTAGGTCACACAGGAACATGTCTAGCCAGGGTTTAGAACGTCTTCAGAGAAGGAGACTCCACAGCCTCTCTGGGCAGCCTGTTCCATTGCTCTGTCAGTCACACAGTAAAGAATTTTTTTCCTCATGTTGAGGTGGAACTTCCTGCATTCCAGTTTGCGTCCATTGCCCCTCATCCTATCATGAGGCACCACTGAAAAGAGACTGGCACCTTCTTCTTGACAGCTACCCTTCAGATATTTGTAAACATTGATCAGATCTCCTCTCAACCTTCTCTAAACTAAACAGCCCCAGGTCTCTCAGACTTTCCTCATCAGACAGATGTTCCAGTCCCTTTATCATCCTTGTAGCTCTCTGTTGGACTCTCTCTACTATATCACCGCACATCTTGAACTGGGGAACCCAGAACTGGACTCAAGACTTCAGATATGTTTTCATCAGGGCAGAGTAGAGGGGAAGGAAAAACCTCCCTCAGCCTGCTGGCCACACTCTTCTTAATGCATCCCAAGATACCATTGACCTTCTTGGCCACAAGGGCACATTGCTGCCCCATGGATAACTTCTTGTCCTTTGGGACTCCAAGTTCCTTCTCCATGGAGCTGCCTTCCAGCACTTCAACCCCTAGTCTGTACCAATGCATGGTGTTGCTTCTCCCCTGTTGCAGGACTCTGCACTTATCCATGTTGAACCTCATTAAGTTGCCATTAAGATCTCCAGCCTGCCCAGATCTTGCTGAATGGCTGCACAGCCTTCTGGTGTATCAACCAGTCCTCCCAGTTTGGTATCATCAGCAAACTTGCTGAGGGTGCACTCTGTGCCTTCATCCAGGATGTTGATGAAGATGTCGAATAAGACTGGACCTAGTACTGACCGTTGGGGAACACCACTAGTTACAGGTCACCAATCAGACTCTGCACCTTTGATCACAACAGAATCACAGAATTATTGAGGCTGGAATAGACCTCTGAGATTATCAAGCCCAGCCTATGATCTAACACCACCACATCGGCCAGACCATGGCACTAAGTACCACATCCAATCTTTCCTTAAGCACCTTCAGGGATGGCAATTCCTCCACCTCCCTGGGCAGTCCATCCCAGTGCTTCATAACATCCAACCTAAACCTCCCCTGGTGCAGCTTCAGGCCATGTCCTCTCCTCTTGTCACAAGTTGCCTGACAGAAGAGCCTGACCCCCACCTGACTACAACTTCCCTTCAGGTACTTGTAGAGTGTGATAAGGTCTCCCCTGAGTCTCCTCTTCTCCAGGCTGAACACCCCCAGCTCCCTCAGCCTCTCCTCATCAGCCTTTCCCTCCAGTCCTTCCCCAGTCTTTTTTGTAGTTTTTTTTTTTTTTGTACCTTGATTGTATTTCTTCTCCCCTCTTTCATATTTAATAGAAACTAAAATGAATTTGTTAATCTGAAAGGCAATAATTTGGAACCAGCATAGCAGCTAACTAAACTCTTCAACACTCATTGTTGCACCAATGCAAGTTTGTAAGCAAAGAAACTTGAATAAGACTGGACACTAATGTTTTAGTGGTTGTGATAATGCATTTTTTACAGTCTAAAATCCTTTGTACAGATGAATATCAGCTCAGTTTCCTTACATTTACTCTTCAATAATCTGCACAGGAGTTTTGTCATGGCTTTGCTACTGCTTGCTGCTTTATTGCACGAGAAATGCTCTCATATTCAAGAAGAGCAATTCCATAAGTGTCACAACTGGAATACTGTGTCTAGTTTTGAGCTCCCCAGTTCAAGAGAGACAGGGATCTGCTGGAGAGAGTCCAATGGAGAGCCAGGAGGATGATTAGGGGACTTGAGCATCTCCCTTATGAAGAGAGACTGAGAGCCCTGGGGCTGTTTAGTGTGGAAAGAGAAGGCTGAGAAGGGATCTGATCAATGTCTATCAATAGCTGAGGGGTGGGTGTCTAGTGGAGGGGGCCAGGCTCTTTACAGTGGTTTACAGTAATAAGACAAGGAACAATGGATGCAAACTTGAACAGAGAAGGTTTCAGCTCAACATGAGGAGAAACTTCTTTAGAGTGAGGGTGACAGAGCACTGGAACAGGCTGCCCAGAGAGATTGTAGAGTTTCCTTCTCTGGAGACTTTCAAACCCCCCACCTGGATGCATTCCTGTGCAGATCCTGCTTTGGCAGGGGGGTTGGACTCAATCTCTTGAGGTCCCCTCCAACCTCTAATATATTGTGGTACTGTGATACTGTGACAGTTGTTTGATGCTGTCTTGCAGAAACAGACAGAGGAAACACTAAAAACATATCACAGAATAGTGCAGCCTTGACCTGTTAAGAAATACAACTATAAGAATGATTATATTAGTTTTAGTATCTGTGTTGAGTGGAGCAGAGAAACAAACTGAGAAGTTGTTTAAGCAATGAGAAATGAAGAAAGAGGAAAGGCAAATTTTATTTCTTCTGCAGAATCAAGGCCTTCTGTTTGTTTCATTTGAGTTATGGTGCCTAATGAAAAGCCAACTGAGTTGAGTGAATCTTACAAGACTTCAAATCCTCAGCACAAATGCAAGAAACAGAATGAAATATCTACCAGATCAGACAAATCATTGAGTAAATATTAGGCACTGAGCTACTGAGAAGACTAAGAAATACTTCTAAGTTAACATTTTGGTAATCAGTTCTAGCTTCTCAGAAAATGAGAATTTTCTTATGTAAATAAGTAAATTGTTGTGGTTATAAAAGATTCTGATGCCTTTCTTGTTTATGAACTGTTCTTTTATTTCATTGCAAAAAAAAAAAAAGCCTCTTTTCTGTTTTGTTCTTAGTTTAACTGAGCTTGTGCCTTTAAATTCATTGATATCTTTGGAAAAGCTGGATATTGAAAATAACTGCTTGTCAGGTGAGTTGTGTTAAAAACATAAAACCCCAATCCAAACAAGAGCTTCTTAATGAAATTATAAAATTCTTTGCATTTAAGACACATTTATACAGAAAACATAAGTGTTTTCCAAACATGGATGTAGTACTTCATGATTTTGGTGCATTTTTACCTTCACATATGATTTAATGAGGACTATTAGGCCTCTACATTCAAACCTATATTTCATTTTGTTTCCTCCTACAATACAGACCTTAAAGGTGTCATTACATGGCTAAGTGGCTGTCATAAACTAAAGGAGTTGTCACTCAGAGGAAATCCTCTTCTCCAAGAAAGGGGTTGGAGGTAAGAAAGGAGTTGGAGGTGAGAAAATAAACTCATTTTCTAAATCAAAATAGGTGTATCTGCATCTTCCACATCAATCAGAATCAGCCAAAAACTTGGTGTACATACAGTAGTTAAATGGTAAAAGTGAGGTAAATATCAACACTACCACACACTGTAAGAGAATTGCATGAAAATAACAAATAAAATTCAGTTCTCTATCCTCACAGGTAAGTAGTGATAGAACAAGAGGGAATGGTGTCAAGCTACAACTGGGTAGGTTTAGACTGGGCATCAGGAAACATTTTTTCAGGGCAAGAGTGTTCAGGCATTGGAATGTGCTGGCCAGGAAGGTGGTGGAGTTCCCAAGCCTGCATGTGTTTCGAGGTGGTTTGGATGTGGTGTTTGGGAATATGGTTTAGGGGTGAACTTTGCTGAGTAGGGTTCTGGGTTGGACTTGGTGATCCTGAGGCTCCTTTCCAGCCTGAGTGTTTCTGTGATTCTGTGTTTAGATAATTTATGTTCAGAATTGCTGTATTAGATTGCCTAATATAACATCAGCAAAGTTTGGGTTACATGTGTTTTGGACTCTGTTGTCTGAAGAGAAAAACCATTTTAAAAGATAGCTGCACTGGATACATTCTTGGTTGCCTTGTTTGTTTTTTACTGAGCTGACTTATTTGCACTCCCATGTTTTCTGCACATCATTCTGTGAATAAAATTCAATGACTGTGAAACTATTTTGAGCATCCCATTTGCATTGGTTTCATTCCCACTCTTTTACAAAACTAACTACTCTTTTCACTTGCGACCTTGAGAGGGAAAGCTTTCTGAATTCCAATTTAGCTGTAAGAACTGACACTTTAGATTGCTTGACCCAATAGAGCTTTTCTGATTAAACAAGAGATTCATTTGTCTAAAGGATTTAAAGTATGGCATACTATAAAATATGGATTTGCTGAATACAGCCTTGACCATAACTTCAGGCAATATGTTCCAGTGAACTTTACATAACCCCCTGATACCAACAGAGGAATTAGTTGTGAAATTTCCCAATTGGTTTTGTACTTTCATGTCCAGCCAGCGATAACACCAACAAAAGTGAAGTAGTAAGAAATTGCTTTTTAAAAATTAAACCCTGGGATCAGCCTGAGCGCTCCTAGGGGAATGGGCTTCAATGCTGCAATGATTAATACAGCCTCCTAAGTGACAGAATATTCACCAGGAAGTTTTCACTAAATGAAATATTGACTCAGCCCTTCATCAGGAGAAACCCAGCTGGAAAAACTAGTGTTGAGATCCCATAGCTCTAAGGCACTTCCAGCATCAATCAGCTTTCATGTGGCACTTTTTTAATGTCTCAGCATCAGCTTTGGCAATTTCTCACTGTTGTGTTTAGGGACTGCCTATCTAAACCAATTCTTTTGTTCCAAATCTCTTTCAGACAGGATTATTCTTACATCAATGGGCAGGAGAGAAGGAAAGTTTTATACTTTAAAAGCCCTAATATTCTGTTTGATTGAACTGCATTTTGAACTATTCTAATTCAGTCATAGAAACTGTATCTGATTTCAGACTTATTATATATCATCAGAGCTGATTAATAGTCCTTTATCTCACTGGGAATAGTTTAAGGGAGTTTTAAAACTTGGGAATGGTATTTTTTAATGATAAGGGAACACTGAGCCTACAAGTATTTTTTTCAGAGAGTTCTTAAGTCTTGCTTAAAACTAAATTGTAATAAAAATGCAGAGTTTTGGTGTATTGATTTAAATAAATTTGCAGTCTTCAAACTTCCAACAAATTTGGTCTGGCACAAGAAACAGATGAAACAAGGTCACAGCACTAGATGATGTTCCACAATAGCCTAAAAGAGAAGGCACTGATGATACTGACTTTTTTTTAATTGGTAGATACATTTCTCATACATTTTTTTTCTTCCATCAGTGGCCCCAGCTGTCATAACAATGAAATGTCATCTCTGTTGTCATCTCTTTCACTGACCCAAATTCAATATTTCATAGCAGGATCACTTAGGGTAGTCCACACAGGAATGCATCCAGGTGAGCTTGGAAAGTCTCCAGAGAAGGAGACTCTACAACACCCCTGGGCAGCCTGCTCCAGGGCTCTGTCACCCTCACTGTAAAGAAGCTTCTCCTCATGTTGAGAATCTTATGTGGTATATGCAAAGGGTAAAAGGAATAAGACTGACAATGTTTAATATTCTGTGCAGCTTTTAAATCTAAACCTTTCAGTGTGTCAACAAAATCAGTGTTTTGTATCAATCCTAGGACTTATTTTTGCTCTGATGCCTGCTCATCAAGTGCATTACAGGTGCCTATGCACAAGTGTGACAGGGTTTTCCTGTTATCATTTAAGTAGGTAAAATGTTGGCACTGACTTCCCTGGTGTCACTATTTCATCAGGAGGCTTCATGCCACCAAAGCATTAAGAAATCTTGCTAAGTTCTGTAAGAACTGGTGGGTGTCAAGAGGGAGGGGACAGGCTCTGCTCAGTGGCACCCTGTGATAGGACAAGGGGCAATGGATAGAAACTACAGCACAGGAGGTTCCACCTCAACATGAGGAGAAACTTCTTCACTGTGAGGGTGACAGAGCACTGGAACAGGCTGCCCAGAGAGGTTGTGGAGTCCCCTTCTCTGGAGACTTTCCAGCCCCATCTGTGTGACCTGTGCTGGATTCTATGGTCCTGCTCTGGCAGGGGCATTGGACTTAATCTCTGGAGGTCCCTTTTCAATCTCTAACATCCTGTGATCCTGTGAATAAAGTTTTAGTTATTATATTAACATAAAATGTAAGGCCAAATATCTGTAACGTGTAATCAGTAAAATGGGTGGTTTAGCTTTTTTTTTTCCCCCCTAAAACTAATTATAACAATTTATTTTCCAAGGACTTCTTTGTGTGAAGTGCTTCCTAATTTACAGTTTCTTGATGGTGAAATCTTAAACTCTCATACTTTACCCAAGACCAAAACAATTGAAGGATCAGAATCAAGAATGTTACAGGAACTTTGTCAAGTTCAAATTGAAGAAAATGTTCAACTGAAGGCAGAGGCTGCTCAACTGGGGTATGTATTTATGAGAACTGCATGTATTTATGTACTGGATGTATTTATGAGAGGCTGGAACACCTCTCCTACAGGGACAGGACAAGGGAGCTGGGGTTGTTCAGGCTGGAGAAGACAAGACATCAGGGAAGACCTAATAGTAACCTTCCAGTACCTGAAGGGGGCTACAAGGAGGATGGGGAGAGTCTGTTTACAAAGGCCTACAGTGATTGGATGAGGGGCAATGGCTTGAAATTAGAGAAGAGTAGATTTAGATTGGATGTTAGGAACAAGTTCTTTAGCATGAAGGTGGTGGAACACTGGATCAGGTTGCCCAGGAAGGCAGCTGAGGCCCCATCCCTGGAGATCTTCAAGGTCAGGCTGGACAAGGCTCTGAGCAACCTGATCTAGTGAAGGATGTCCATGTTCACTGCAAGGGGATTGAACTAGATGACCTTAGAGCTCCCTTCCAACCCAGACCATTCTATGAGAACATACATTACATTCAGAAGTATGTTTTCATGCATTGTTAGTGTAGGTCTTGCTGTGTTATGAATTTTACTGAGTTTTTTGCTTGAAAATCTAGTGTGAGGTGTCCCTGTCTGTGGCAAGGGGGTTGGAATGAGATGATCCTTGAGGTCCCTTCCAACCCTAACAATTCTATGATTCTAAAATGTATTATGTTCAGAAATAAATGAGAATAATTTACTTCCATGCAAAAGGGTGTTTCAGGCAGATATTAAAATAAGTGGGCCTTGACTTTTTTTTTAGGTGTGAGAAAACAGGTGGTTGGAAACCTTCAGTTAGTGGTAGTAGAATGAATTTGTAGACACACAATGTATCACACTGATGTGCAGGAATAGTAGCTTAAACCCTGAAAGTGGTATAATCATAAACATGATTTCCAGCTTTAGCTTCATCAAGCACAGTTTATCTGTTGGTGCAGTATGCTCTATTTTGGCCTGTATTTGTTTTCCATGTATGCAGAATTTATGTCCTAAATGATGTCAAAAGATTTGAGCTCTTTTCAAGCAGTGGATTAGGTGGTTTTATTTACAGGTCTTTGATTTTGTCATACTTGTTAACTTTAGCATTGTTACCACGATTAGTTGTCCAATTACTTCAACTTAGACACTGCAAGTTGTAATTTACCATTTTGACTTGCTATCTTTACATCACTTTACAATATCAAAGTCCCTCAAACTTCTCATGCTTTCACACTTGGTAATATTGCATGTTTTCTTCTTTCTCAGTTCCTTTTCATTTCCTAGGAGGTTCCCAATTACCTTTGTAAACCTTTTAGAGAAGAGGAGGAGGCTCAGGGGAGACCTTATTGTTCTCTACAACTACCTGAAGGGAGGTTGTAGCCAGGAGGGGTTTGGTCTCTTCTCCCAGGCAACCAGCACCAGAACAAGAGGACACAGTCTCAAGCTGCTCCAGGGGAGGTTTAGGCTTGAGGTGAGGAGAAAGTTCTTCACAGAGAGAGTGGTTGGCCATTGGAATGGGCTGCCCAGGGAGGTGGTGGAGTCACCATCCCTGGAGGTGTTCAAGAGGGGATTGGACGTGGCACTTGGTGCCATGGTTTAGATAGGCATGAGGTGTAGGGTGACAGGTTGGACTCGACGATCTTTGAGGTCTCTTCCAACCTTCTTGATTCTATGATTCTATGATTAGAAGGTACTGGGTGATAGGTTGGACTTGATGATCTTGAAGGTCTTTTCCAACCTGGCTGATTCTGTGATTCTGTAATAACCAACCTGTCTTGATCTTAGCCAGTACTGAACATTACCCCAGAGCAGGTGAAGCAATGTGACATTCGACAATGCTTTAGTCTGAACTTCTCCTCAAGTGCTTTGCTGGTTCATGAAAAGCACTCCCTTTTGTTTTTACAACCTATCTGGCTTTCATTGACATGTAAGCCTGTTTATCCATTGGTGTCTTGTTACTACATAACACATTGCCCTGGTGTGTTACTGGCTGTTACTAAGCCAACAGGAGCCTTGTGAATTCAACAGACAATTGCAAAGTTCTTTACCTTTGCAGGAGTGAACCCTCTCAACAATACAGCCTGGGATTAGTTGGCTGAGACATTTCTATACAGAAAAGGCCCTTTGGATCTGGGTAGATTAAGAAACTGAATGTGAGCCAGCAGTTTGCCCTGGTACCAAAGAAAATTAAGAATATCCTGGCCTGTATCTGTAGGGTCATAGCCAGTAGATTGAGAGTTATTATTGCCCTCTCTTCAGCCCTTATTAACTTGCCTCTAGAAAACTGTGCCCAGTATTTTGGGTCAGCAATACATAAAAGATAATGATAAACTGGAACAAGTTTGGTGCATGTCCCCTAAGGTGGTTGGGACTTTAGACATATGCTCAAGAAGACACAACCAGACTGTTTGCAGTGGTACACGACAGGAGGATGAGCAACAAGGGCCTAAGCTGAAACAGGAAAGGTTCAGACTGGTGTGGTGGGTTGATTCCAGCCAGTAGGTAAGCACCCACCCTCTGCTTGCTCACCACTTCCCACATGAGCAGGATAAGGGAAAGAATCAGAAAAGCAGAAGCAAGAAAAACCTGTGGAACAAGATAAAGACAGTTTAATAAGTGAAGAAGGGAAGAAGAAAACAAAAGCCAAAAAAAGGAAAGCAACCAAGCGATGCAAAGCAATCATTCACCACCTCCCACCAGAAGACTGATTCCCAATCATTCTCTGAGCAATGGTTACCTTAGAAAGACTTATGCAGGTGGTGTTATATGACATGGCATTTAGTTTTGGTCACTTCTCATCCCTTCCCAGCTTCCTTTCCCAATCTGTTTGCTGAGTGGGGCAGAGAAGGCTTTTGACTCTGTCCAAGCACTGCTCTGCAAAACATTTAGTGTTTTATCAATACAGTTTCAGTCACAGGTATAAAACACAGCACCCTATGGGCAGCTATGATGAGAATTAATTCCATCCCAGCCAGACCCAATACAGAGCTGCCTAGATTCAAAAAGACCTTTAAGAACATCAAGTCCAATTATTAACCTAACACTGACAAGTCCTTGACTAAACTGTATCCCTAAACACTACATCTACATGACTCTTCAACACCTCCAGGAATGGGGACTCTACCACTGCCTTGTGCAAGCCATTCCAATGCCTGATAACCTATTCAGTGAAGAAATTCTTCCTAATATCCAGTCTGAACTTCCCTTGATGCAGCTTGAGGCCATTTCATCTTGTCCTATCACTTGTTACTTGTTTGATCAGACTAACCCCCACCTTCCTAAAACCTCCTTTCAGGTAGTTGTATAGAGTGATAAGGTCTCCCCTGAGCAGCTAGGCATAAGGCAAAACCTTTCATTATTAGGACAGTGATGATTTGCAACAAGTTGCCCAGAGAGATTGTGCAGTCTCTGTTCTTGGAGGTTTTCAAGACCTGTCCAGATAAAGCTCTGAATGAAGGAAATTCTTCAGTACGAGGGTGGTGGGACTCTGGAATAGGCTGCCCAAGAAGGTTGTGGATGCCTCCTTCCTGGAGGTGTTCAAAACCAGGCTGGATGAGGCCTTGATCAGCCTACTCTAGCTGAGAGGTGTCCCTGCCCATGGCAGGGAGGTTGGAGTAGATGATCTCTAAGGTCCCTTCCAACCTGAGCCATTCTGTGATTCTAGGATCTCAGAGTTAACAGCTTCAAAGCAGGAGGTTTGATTAAAGAGCTTCTAAGGTTCCTTCAAATGATAATTTTTCAATGTTTCTGTGTGAGTTTTGTTTGGAAAAGTTTGCAGATATTTGAGAAGAACAAGAGTGGTTAGAAGAAATATATAAACTTTTTCTACATAACAGGGAGGGTTGTGGCATTTTGAAGGTCTTGAGAATTCCTTCAGAATCTTTTTAAGTGGCAATTTGGACATGGTTGAAGCACCTTGTGTCAAATTTAGTTTTGACATTAATTTCTGCTGTGTTAAAGCTATGCTTAATTTGACTAAAAATACTATTTATGGATGGTTTGAAATCTGTTGAAACCTACACTTCTTCAAAGGAACTCTAAACAACTTCTTTGTCTGTAAGCATTAACAGTGTGGCTGCTACATGTACATACTGCAATACTTTAACTGAATTAATGTGACATGGCTGAAGAGCAGGCCAGCAATAAGGTAAAGTTCTGTCTGGTTCACATTTTGCTAAGTTATGAGCCCCTGTAGGTGTGACCTCAAGTATGTAAGCTGCCAAAAGTAATCACTGCTTGCTTCCCTAATCCATGTTTCATGCACCACTGCTGCCCGGTTAAATTGTCTGTGCTGTTTCAGCCTGAAACATCACTGTTCTTGCCATGCTTAGGAGTAAAAAGTAATTTAAAATGAAATTAATCCAATAAATGCTTTCTGTCATAGAAGCTCTGGATGGAATCTTTAGATTCAACAAGGGCAAGTGTAGAGTCTTGCACCTGGGAAAGAAGAACCCCATGGATCAGTATAGGGTTGGGGAACTGATCTGCTGGAGAGCAGTGAAGGAGAAAAGGACCTGGGGGTCCTGGTGGATGGAAGGTTGACCATGAGCCAGCAATGCGCTCTTGTAGCCAAGAAGGCCAATGCCATTCTGGGGTGGATTAGAAGGGCTGTGGTCAGTAGATCAAGAGAGGTTCTCCTCCCCCTCTACTCTGCCCTGATGAGGCTGCATCTGGAATATTGTGTCCCTCAGTTCCAGAAGGACCTCAGGGAACTACTCGAAAGAGTCCAGTGCAGAGCCACAAAAATGATGAAGGGAGTGGAACATCTTCCTTATGAGGAGAGACTGAGGGAGCTGAGGGCTCTGTAGCTTGGAGAAGGGGAGACTGAAGGATGACTTAATTCATGTTTATAAAGATGTAAAGGGTGAGTGCCAAGAGGCTGGAGCCAGGCTCTGCTGGGTGATGCCCAGTGACAGGACAAGGAGCAATGGGTGGAAGTTGAGACATAGGAAGTTCCATGGAAACACGAGGAAATTTTTTTTCCCTGTGAGGGTGACAGAACACTGGAAGAGGCTGCCCAGGGGAGCTGGAGAGTTTCCCTCTCTGGAGAGATTCCAAACCTGCCTGGATGTGCTCCTGTGTGAACTGCTGTAGGTGATCCTGCTCTGGCAGAGGAGGGTTGGACTGAATGATCTTTTGAGGTCACTTCCAACCCCTAACATTCTGTGACTCTGTGATTCTATCTTGATCAAGCAATCATATAAAAAAATAATATGACACCTAGGCTGGAAGGTGGTAAAAATGGGAGGGAAAGCAGTAATTTGCTTTCAGTCCTCCTACACACAGGTGTCTGACTATTGGAGCTTGATTTTTATAAAGCGAAAATTGCAAGAATTTCATAAATGGTATTGCAGGAGTCAATATGTAAACAGGGATCTCATTCATGTGTTTGTTAGGCACTTTGTAACCTGGAGCTGAATATCAGTAATGATGCTTAGAGAAGTTTTCCCAAAGACAAATTAGATTTTAACAAACTATTAAAAACAACAAAACAAAACAAAAAAAAAACCCAAACCAACAAACAAACTGAGTTAAAATTCCATGTATCAGAATCATGAAAAGTTATACTGGAGCCACAATGGGAAAAACATGACATTGAGCAAAATTTTATCTAGGGGTAGAATATTATTTATGATTTACCTGCAGTGGTGAAGAGAAAACTGCCATTGCTGATGAGAACTGATTTGTTTGTCCACTGTCTCTTTTCCCTCTGACAGGCTTCTTGGTGAGGGACTTTTAGGGTGTCAGGGAGTGATAGGACTAGGGGAAATGGAGCAAAACTAGAAATGGGTAGATTCAGATTGGATGTTAGAAATTCCTCTTCATGAGGGTAGTGAGACACTGGAACAAGTTGCCCAGGGAGGTGGTGGAAGCCTCATCCCTGGAGGTTTTAAGGCCAGGCTGGATGTGGCTGTGAGCAACCTGCTGTAGTGTGAGGTGTCCCTGCCCATGGCAGGGGGTTGGAACTGGCTGATCCTTGAGGTCCCTTTCCAACCTGAACAATTCTATGATTATTCTGCTGACTTATATCAGTTTTACTGTCTCATTTTGGCACAGTTATGCTGCAAGACTATCCTGGCAATCATTGCAGATGCAATTGCAGTAGGAAATCCTATACAAAAAGATGTCAGCTCTGTAAGCAGGTCTCCACTGCCATCTTAAATTTACTAAGAAGCAACATTTTGGCTGATTTAAACTTCACTGAGGCATTCAAGGATGAAGGCTTGACCTTTTCCATATCTGTTAACCCAGCTTGTGAATGAGTCCTTACACTTCTGGTGGTGTCAATGAGGTTGTCTCCTCCGCATGTGAAAATGAGCACATCTAGATGTACTGAGAAGATAGTGATGGATACTCTTGGTGGACTGATGTTAAAGCTGAAGTTGAGGCAGTCATTAATAAGTGTCTCTACTTGAATTTCCAAATAGATTAAAATCTGATTCTAATTTCTTTATATTTCCTCAATGTCTCTGCAAAATCCTACCACAAATTGAGAGGTGTCTTTCTGGTAGGAAAGCTACAGATAGCTTTCTACTCTTAGCATTTATTTATGAAAGCATCATCTTGGTCAGGCTGCCCAGGGGGGTTGTGGAGTCTCCTTCTCTGGAGACTTTCCAAACCCACCTGGATTCATTCCTGTGCAGTCTACCCTAAGGGATCCTGCTCTGGTAGGGGGGTTGGACCTGATGATCTCTTGAGGTCCCTTCCAACCTCTGATATACTGTGAGACTGTGATACCCTGGTCTTTAAGTATCCTCAGGGCAACTCTTCTAGCACATTTGTACCTGCTGTGAAAGCTGCATCCCTTGCCCATCCCTTCCTCTTTTGGCTATACTTAAATTTGCAGGTGATGTAAATTACTTTCACATTTTTAAGATCAAAATAGAAGCTGTGGGTTGCCATTTAGCAGGAAGGAAGGTGCTGTAGCAAGACTGCCATTTTTATATGCATTTTATTGTGTGCTAAGCAGCCAAGTAGTATTGATGCTGGTGCTTCCATCAGGGTAATGCTGTTTCTTGTTTTGTTTAGATGCTAATTTATGCCTAAAAACTTGTTTGTGTCTTCACCAAGAAGCAATTTCAAAAGAACTAGATTGACCAGACCCTTTGACTTATAATGCCAAAAAAGTAAAAAAAATTACCTTAATGGCAAAGGAGGTATTGTGGTATCATAGAATCCTAGCGTGGTTTGGGTTGGAAGGGTCTTCCAAAGCTCATCTAGACCAATCCCCTTGCAGTGAACATGGACATCCTCCACTAGATCAGGTTGCCCAGAGCCTTGTCCAGCCTGACCTTGAATATCTCCAGGGAGGGGACCTCAACTACCTCCCTGGGCAACCTGTCCCGGTGTTCCACCACCTTCATGCTAAAGAACTCATTCCTAATATCCAATCTAAATCTACTCTTCTCTAATTTCAAGCCATTGCCCCTCATCCAGTCAATGCAGGCCTTTGTAAACAGTCCCTCTGCAGCCTTCTTAGAGGCCCCCTTCAGGTAGTGGAAGGTCGCTATTAGGTCTCCCCTGAGCCTTCTTCTCTCCAGCCTGAACAACCCTGGCTCCCCAGCCTGTCCTAGTAGCAGAGGAGCCTCCTGCTCATTTTCATGGCCCTCCTCTGGAACCTCTCCATCAGGTGCATGTCCTTCCTGTGTTGAGGGCTCCAGAGCTGGGCACAGTAATCCAGGTCTCACCAGAGCAGAGTAAAGTGGCAGAATCACCTCTCTTGAACTGCTGGCCACGGTTCTTTTGATGCAGCCCAGGATGCCATTGGCCTTCTGAGCTGCAAGAGCACACTGTTGGCTCATGTCCACCTTCTCATGCACCAGAACTCCCCAGTTCTTTTCCACAGGGTTGCTTTCTATCACCTCATTCCCAGTCTGTATTGGTGGGAATTGTTCCAAAGCAGGTGCAGGACCCTGCACTTGGTCTTGTTGAACCTCATGAGATTCTCCCCACTCCACCTCTCCATCTTGCCCAGGTCCTTCTGCATGATATCCTGAATCTGTACCAATTAATTAATATTTTCTCATACCAATTTAGGTGTTGTAGCACAAAGAACTAATGAGAGCCACACTTTGTAGATTAACATTGCTTCAGTCTAGCACCTTCCCTTATATTGATAAAAATATCTTTATTTAAAAGTTTCAGTTTTCCCAAATTCTCTCTAGGCATTGTGGTCCCGGGGTTTGTTTTTTAGCTGTAGTTCTAATCTAAATTTTTTTAAATTACTGTTATTTTTATATTAGCTTTCATAGTTCCCAGCTAAAACTGGATTATTAAGGCTATTACAGGATTTATAGCAAAAATGCCTCAAATCCTCTGAAAATTTTCAACCTCATACGCCTCTAACCACACAGAAAATTAATAGTGAAATGCATGCTCTGATGTCTGTTTCAAACAGACAGAAGCCTTATAAGGAAAATAAAACTCAGAGTAAAACAAGCAATCTAATGTATATGAGCATATTTTAAATACTGCTAAAAAAGAAAATAAAAAAGAAAAACATAATTAAGATTTATAAATGCTGGAACTGTTTTTCAATCAGAGTGATTCACTCCAGGAATATGGAAGTGTCTAAGGATCATTGCAAGTGCAAGGCAATTTAGAAAAGAATAAAGGGAAGAGGTATTTTTAAAGAGCATTTTTTGCAGCCTTAAACACATGCAAAAAAAAATTTTTTGTGTCTTTTTCAGGGTTGCCTCTTCTGTTGAATCTGCAGAGGGACAATGCTGCTACTTTAGGCAGCTGATGAAACTTAGCGTTAAGCATCGCTGTGAGCACGAGCAGGGGAAACTGAACATTACTGACAGAGATGGACCAGAAGCACTGCAAAATCATTTAAAGCAAACATCCACTGGCTGCCTACAGGAAAATAACCTCTTTATCATGGGTGTGACAGAAAATAAACAGGTCTCGTTGGATCCTTCCGAAAGATGGATTACTGCTGGCTGCATTCGGGCCACATCCATTAACTCCTCCATACCTGTGCACCAGAAGGAAAATAAAGAAGATCAGAGGGTGAAGGAGAAGAGCACTGAATCGTGTATTAATTACAGTGAGGAGAGCAAAGGCAACAATAACTTGTCAGCCCAGCTCATGGTGCAACAGTCAGTGGTAGCAGCAAGGAATACAGGAAGGGATCTTCAGCATTTTGAGAGTGATACAGAAAGGTAAGAGAGATGTCAGATTGCTTCCAGGAAGATTGTATGGACAGGCAATAGGAGTGAGGATTGCTTTCAAAAGTTGTAGTAAGAAGGCAATCTTTTTAAGCTCATTAGACAATAAATTGTCATTTTAAGATGGTGCACACTAGATTTCCATGTTAACAGCAATCCTTTGCAATGTTCTGTCAGTTGGTGCATTAGAATATATATGTACTTAGAATAACTTTAAAATACTGTATAGCAAGAGAATTTTAACACTTTCTCTTTTTTTTGCAATATATTTATGACACCAGTTCAGTGATAGATACAATGATAGGGGATGTAAATGCTGGATGGTTTGTAGGAGTTTTGTGGTAGTTTAAATTGCAAATTAGCCTAAGGCTTTTTTTACTCCACTATTCACTAGACATTCAAGATTCATCTGTGTGGAGTTTATAGTCAGTATCATTTAGAAGACCAGAGAGAAAAATTGCTTAGCTCTACCATCCTACTCCCTTGACCTTAGGCCAGTCTCCTGCTGTTGTGATGACTGAAGAGCTAGCAGCCTGCCCTGCCCTTGGTACTCCTCCAGCATGCCTCAACCTGCTCCTTAAAAGTTGAGGCAGAGGTGAGGGGCCAGTTCAACTTGTTGTGTGCCCCCAAATACTCTCCTTTGTGAAACAGACTGGTTTATTACCTCTTTGGAATGCATTTGCTTCTAGTTTATGTGGTTCTGGATACACAATCAGGGAAAACAGAAGCTGGCATTTTTGCCTTAAGTGGATAAAAATTCAGTTATGATTTCATAAGAATTCAGTTTTTAAAATACATATCTTGAGAACACTAAGAAGAGCAAGCATAGAAGATGAGCCTCTTCATACTGTTTAGGTAAATGGCAGTAGTACTTAGTAGGTACTTAAGACATTAATAATTTGTCATAAAATTTATTATTCAGGAAGACCACAGAATTCATCATTGCCTCTCAAGAATTTGAAAGTAATAGTACAGTAGTCTATTATGGAAGAGGAATGCTTCAGAGAAGTCATTTTGAAAGGGCTCATTTAGAGTTTTTAGTTAATGTTTTAACTGTAAGTCTGTCGTTGGGGCAGTGCTTTTCAACACAGAGTACAAACTCAGTTACTGATTTTTATAAATGCAAAGCTTATAAATAAACCATGTTTAGGAGTTGGTATACTTGATAAATGCATTTTAGGCAAAAAAAAAAAAAAATTCTGGCTTAACCTCTAGAGCCCCCTTCAGGTACTGGAAGGCCACTATTAGGTCCTCCCCAGAGCCTTCTCTTCTCCAGGCTGAACAACCCCAGCTCCCTCAGCCCATCCTTATGGGAGATGTGTTCCAGCCCCCTGATCATTTTAGTGGCCCTCCTCTTGACCCCCTTCATCAGGTCCATGTCCTTCCCATGTTGAGGACTCTAGAGCTGGAGCCCATGGTTATAATTTTTGAGCTAGGATAACCCAGCCATACTGCTTGAACCTATGTCATTCATTAAAGTATTTATTTCTCTACGAGGCTGCATATGGCAGCATCCACGATCCAGTCCTTTTGGCAGCAGTACCAGGCCAAGAGGAAAACTGACCACAGCAAAACAGAGAATCCTTGCTCTACAGAAGCTTTGAGACAGAAGCATGAAGCTGCCACACTAATCCAGGTCAGTTTAAAGAAAAAAAAAATCTACTGTTGTTTTGTACTTGTCATTTTCTCTCTCTTTTTATTATTTTATTAATCATTTTCATATTAAACATCTTCTCTAATCAGCACAAGCTGCTTGTTTCTAAAAGGGAGCCTTCTTTCTGAAAAGTTTTGTAGAATCATAAAGTATTTTCCCTTTATGGTATTTCTGTGAATTAGTTTTGCTTGATTTAATTCTAATATTATATTTAAGACATCTTTTGCCCATGTTCTTACTGGAGTGTGTCTGTGCTGTTGAACTCACAGACTGGTACATCATGTCTGATATTTATGCACCTAACTGCTCTTATTCTGTCCTACCTATCCATCTCTTTCCCTCTCTCTTCATCTCCCCAAACCAGGATTGCCTCATCCATTCTGCTGTTGGGAATAGACCATGGCCTAGACTGTCCTCTGGTAGATACAGAGCTAAGAGTTAAAAAGAAAGGATTACTCTGTGCAAGAATTTCTAGATTCATAGAATGGTTTAGGTTGGAAGGGACTTCAAAAGATCATTGAGTTCCAACCCTTTGGCACAGGCAGGGACACCTTCCACTAGACCCTGTTGCTCCAGGCCTCATCCAGCCTGACCTTGAACACTTCCAGGGGGGTGGCATGCACAATCTCCATGGGCAACCTGTTCCAGTGTCTCACCACCCTCACTGTTTAGAATTTCTTTCTAATATCCAGCCTAAACCTACCCTCCTCAAGCTTCATTCCCTCTCATCCTATCACAAGAAGTCCTTGTAAAAAGTCCCTTCCAGGCTTTCTTGTAGGTCACCTTCAGGCACTGGAAGGCTGCTATTAAGTCTCCCTGGAACCTTCTCTTCTCCAGGATGAACAACCCCAACTCTCTCAACCTGTCCTCATAGGGGAGGTTCTTCAGCCCTCTGATCATCTTTGTGGCCCTTCTCTGTTCCTGATCCAGCAGCTCCAAGTCCCATTTATGCTGGGGGTAGAAAACTGGATACAGTCCATGCCTTGGCTCTGTTTAGTTTGCTATCTGTATGCAGTATTTACCTGCCAAGTTGCCAGGGTTCATGAGATATTCTGGATTTTTCAGCAAATGGACCCTATATTGATTTCAAATTTCAATTCAAGGACATTCAATATTGTAAGTTTTCTCAACTTGACAGTGCCCAAGTGATTTAGGAGCCAAAGTTTCATTTGCAGATTGAAATTCTAAGTAATTCATTGGTATCTATTCAACAAGTGGGCAGTAGCAAGCTGTTTAGTAAATGTGCATATTAAGATATAGGACAAGTACAGAATCATATTACAGCAGTCAGTTATCTGGGAAGTTCACAGGATCACAGGATGTTAGGGGTTGGAAGGAACCTCTGGAGATCTTTGAGTCCAATCCCCCTGCCAGAGCAGGACCAGATTTTTCTGGAGTATATGGTGTAGCTAGTAAATTAAAACTTGATCCCCATAAACTTATTTGATCCATTTTTTACTTCTATTAGATATTAAAGTGATGAGTTTCACAAATGTAAATGAGGTGATTCAAGTATACTTCTTTTCCTTTGTTTCAGACCTGATAATTTCCAAAGTTAGAAGGAAAATAACCTTTCATTATTTATCTTCTCTGCATTTTAAAAATTATTTTTTAGATCTCTCTTTTGTTTACTCTTTTGGAAAGAAAATTTTCTCCATTTAATCTCTTTTTGCATTACTCTGTACTACTTTTTATCTGTTTGTCCCTCTCTGAACTTTTACCTCAGTCGGTTACATCCTTTTTAAAGAAGTGGCTAGAGCTGAATTTCATAGGCAGAGATACCATTCATTAGTACAGTGAGACTGTTTTAACCTCATTTCTTAAAAGCTACTAACATAATTTTACTTTTTGATCATGACTGGGCACTGACCTGCTCCTTTCATAGATCTGTGTTAACAGCTGCCTTACACTTATCCTTCTGCAGACACCATTAGGATGGATTTTTTCCCTTGCATAAAAACAAATTATAATTGTTGAATTAAACATATTTGTCACTGGATCACACAGTAACCATAGAATTGTCAGGGTTGGAAGGGACCTCAAGGATCATCTAGTTCCAAGCCCCCTGCCATGGGCAGGGACACCTCACATAATACCAGGCTGCTCACAGCCACATCCAGCCTTAAAAACCTCCAGGGATGAGTCTTCCACCACCTCCCTGGGCAACCTGTTCCAGTGTCTCAACACCCTCATGCTGAAGAATTTCTTCCTAACATCCAATCTGAATCTACCCATCTCTATTTTTTTTCCATTCCCCCTAGTCCTATCACTCCCTGACAGCCTAAAAAGTCCCTCCCCAGCTTTCTTGTAGGCCCCTTCAGATACTGGAAGCCACAAGAAGGTCTTATCAGAGCCTTCTCTTCTCCCGACATCAGGATGTTTTGTCTGGATAGTTGTGAACATCTGTAGGAAAATAACCACACTGAAATGATAAGAAAGCAATTCTAATCCATGTGATCATTTTTTCCCCAATAATCAGGATTTGTGTGCATAAAACCAGTAACATTTTCTATAATCTTTGAAATTAGATAAGCATTTCCTAAAAACTGCTAAGCTAAACATCAAGCTAGAATAGAAGATTTACCTTTCCTGTTCTAGTGCTTTCATTGCAAATCCATTAAATGTCAACCACACTACATCTTTCAGAACAGTAGAAATTTTCTTTGTGGTGTTTTAAATGCTTAGGGCATCTTGAACTCTAATAATGTCAAATCCAGAGAAAAATTGCTCTCCTGAATTTCGTTTTCTTAATTCCATCTATTTAATTTTGTTCTCTTCCTAGATCTGACTCTATGGCTTGGCATGTGTTCCTAACACCTGTTCCTCTTTTTCTAGCACTTAATTCCTAATGTGTTCCTTTTTTTCCTAGATATGCTTATGCCTACTGGCAATGTTTTATTAAACTAAAGATCTTAGTTAATAAAGAGGAACTGACCTGGGTCAATTGCATGAGATGTCTCCAGGAATTGCTACTTGTAAAATTTAAGACATTTAGTACAAGTGTATTTTTATTCTCAGTAATTTGAAAGTTGACACTCAGATTTTTCTTATGCAGCCTTTTCCTTTCAGTTTATAATAGTCCCTGAAGGAATTGTCAAATAATTAATTAGCTGACCCAGGTTTGCAGTTGAGGGAGTTGCAGGATTCCTTTCTGCTTACTTGTGGAGAGCCTCTCGAGTACTCTAAGCTTTAGACATATGCTGGCATTTAATTTGTCTTGTAGTTTTAAATGTCACATAAAGTTCAAAAAACAGATCATTGAGCTATTAAACCAAGGCCCAAGATGTTTTATCTTCCTAATGGGATAACACAGAGAATCTGGATTTGGGGTTGATCTATGGCTTTGTGTAACATGCTTTAAATTTTTTTGTTTAGGCATTTTGGAAGGGTTTTCTTTTGCGAAAGAAACTGGCCAGTGCTCTTGCAGCTGTTAAAAGTGACGAAGTGGAGGATGACTATGAAGAAATAGAGGTGGCTGATTTTACATTTTCTGAAGTAAGCACAGCAATTAGCATTAAAATTTTGTGTAAGAAATAAATGTGGTTCTTCTTAAGCAGTCATTCAGGTGTTAGCAAGAAAAGGAATTGGAAGGACTGCCAGGGCTAGGATGAACATGTTGGATGTCCAGAAATAAAGAAGTGTTTGGTGCNGAAGAAGTTCTTCCCCATGAGAGTGGTGAGAGCCTGGAATGGGTTGTCCAGGGAGGTGGTTGAGGTCCCATCCCTGGAGGTGTTTAAGGCCAGGCTGGATGTGGCCCTGGCCAGCCTGATCTAGTGTGAGGTGTCCCTGCCCATGGCAGGGGGGGTTAGATCTGGATGATCCTTGAGGTCCCTTCCAATCCTGACTGATTCTATGATTCTATATACTCTGGGAGTTACTGTGCTATTATTCTTGCACCTACTATAGAACCCCCATATATTTCTACAGTTAAAAGACAATTAAATTAAAAGAAGGAAACAGCTACCTTTGTTCTAAAATATTCAGGGGTTTAGTATTTCAGTAACAGATCTGAGTCAACAAGATTCGAGTGTGTATTTTTGTTCACTTTCATGCTAGAAGGGAAACAATAATATAGCTGAAACATAGAAAATGTAGCTGAGATTGAGTGTTGCAGTGTTCCAGGGAAAAGAGCACACCCTCAAAACCAGAGGTGAAGCAGGCTCATTAGCTCTTCTTTTGCCTTATAACAGGTGAAGTGCTATGAAAGATCACAAATCTGAATGCAGTAGTAAATTATGAAGAGAAATATAATTCAATCAGAAAAACCTCACACTTGCAAGGCCTGTGATGCGCAGAATCCAGAAATTACTGCTAGCAATTTTGACAAGTTAATATAGAGTTAATAATGTCCTTTCAGTTTCAATGAACTGAAAGTGGCACAGAAGTTTCCATTCTAAGAAATAAAAGCATGCTCCAAAGGAATTTGGGGAATAATTTAATGGTAAATAACTGAAAAATAAAAATATCTACGTGATCAATATTGGCATTCAGTAAGCTGGGAAAGGAACCTTTAGACCAATTTTATCTTTTCTAGCCTCAAAAGCCACAATCTACTTGGGAAGCTTTAGACCCTGTATGCATAGTAAGGCACTACTTGCTCTAATTGTTTACATTTCTTGGCTGCTCTTTCTTTTTTTTTCTATGTTTTTTAACGGTTTCAGGTAAAGAAAACTGATCATGTTGTGGCCATTTGAGACCTAAAAGGATGTGACTGAGGGGTTTTTTTTTTTTCATGAATACTTGGTTGCTGCACCTTTGCAAGAGCCATTTGTCAATATTTTACTGTAATTATGATACCAAACTGAGTGGTGTGGTTGGTAAGACTGGAGGATGGGATAGGTGCCATCCATGGGGGCCTGGATAGGCTGGAGAGGTGGGCTGAGGAGAATCTCATGAGGTTCAATAAGGAAAAGTTCAAGGTCCTGCACCTAGGTCAGGGCAACTCTTGATATCAATACAAGCTGGGGGATGCTGAGGTTGAGAGCAGCCCTGCAGGAAAAGACTTGGAGGTGCTAGTGGATAAAAAGCTGAACATGAGCAGTGTGCACTTGAACCCCAGAAGGCAAATGGCATCCTGGGCTGCATCAAAAGAAGTGTGGCAGGCAGGTCAAGAGATGATTATGCCACTCTATTCTGCTCTGGTGAGACCTCATCTGGAGTACTGCATCCAGCTATGGCACCTCCAACACAAGAGAGACAAGGACAAGAGGAGGGCCACAAAGATGATCGAGGGCTGGAGCACCTCTGCTATGAAGAACTGGCACTGCTCAGCTTGTAGAATGCTCTGGGGGGACCTTAAAGCTATATTTGAGTATTTGAAGGGGTCTACTAGAAGGCTGGGGAAGGATTGTTTAGAAGAGCTTGGAGAGATAGGACATGGGGCAACGGTTTGGAAACTAGAGTAGAGGAGATTTAGGTTGGACATAAGGAGAAAGTTCTTTACAATGAGAGGGATAAAATACTGGAACAGGCTGCCCAGGGATGTGGTTGAGGCCCCATCCCTGGAGACATCCCCAGGTCAGACTCCATGTGGCCCTGGGCAGCCTCATTTAGTCAGCAGTGTCCCTGCTGACTGCAGGGGAGTTGGACAAGATGACCTTTGAGGGTCCCTTCCAACCCAATGCTGTGAATCTGTGAATTTTGCAAAAGAGGCTGATGCTATATCCCTGCTGCTGGCAGGATTAGATCCTATTTATGTTCCCCTGTTTGTGTGGCTCAGAGAGAGTTATGAAACCAAACCTGTTGTTAGTTGGAGCAGCACAGTTTACAGCTGAGCAGTCTTTGGTCATCTGAGTATTGGCCTTCTTCTGCCATCCCCCTCCCCTGAGAAGATGACTGGGCTCTGTATGAAATTATTACCAGTGACTTGATGACTTTTTTTCTTCTCCCTTTCAACAGCTATTTTAAAATATATTTTCAGTATTACTGACTCACTGTAAGAGCATGCAAAATGTTTGAGGCAGGAGTCCCAGGAATCATTTGGTAGACAGGAAATGTGAGTGTGTGTAAACATAGAGATCTGTCTCAAATTTTAGGAATTTTCTTCTTTTTTTTTTTAAATTTGAAATATATATATACAAAAAAAAAAAAAAAGAGAGAGAACAGTCTCATTAGTTGATGTTCTCTGATCCCTGGCTTCTTTCAAAAATAATAAAAAGCAGAAAGTTGAAGGATTTATTTCTTCACACAGGAAGAAAGTATCTGTTCATATATTAAAGAAGGAAAATAACCCTGGTTTGAATTATTCAGCCAGTAGGCCAGAGTCTTGTATGCTCTGATTCACTTGAGCCATTCTCCTTTCAC
The DNA here is from genome assembly GCA_013399975.1 of Indicator maculatus. Classification (NCBI taxonomy): domain Eukaryota; kingdom Metazoa; phylum Chordata; class Aves; order Piciformes; family Indicatoridae; genus Indicator; species Indicator maculatus. The sequence continues at coordinate 109,899 of VXBD01004204.1, read as the reverse complement.
TCTGTCCACCCTAAATAATCCTGTGCAAACTGCATGGCCCACTCGGTTCCAGCTGTCTGTCAGAAAGGCAACTGGTTTGGGGCAGGTGCTCCTGAGGCCAGAGAGAAAAGAAAAGGAGGAGGAAGACAGGGGAAAAAAAATGCCAGCTCATTTCTGAGAAGTTTGCACTGCATCAGCCTCTGGAGTTGCCCCACATTTCTTCTTCCTTTGCCCCCCCCCCCCCCCCACCCCTTTTTTTATTTTTTTGAAAAAAAAAAAAAA